>JABFFG010000448.1:0-36620 GCA_013623685.1 Fusarium transvaalense
GGGTTCGAGACGGTTGTGTCTCAGTATGGGGAGAGTTTTGTTGTTGATTGTTGAACTATATCATTAGGAGAGGATGACTACCTCTTCTCGAGTTGTTGCCAAACGTGGCCGTATTTTCCCAATTTCTTGGTTGCAACCTGCAAGTCGCGATCTGTACTTTTCGTCCGGGCAGGTAATCGATGGATTTACCCACGCACGCCACGCTATGCTTAGTATGGGGGGCGAGACCGGTGGCTCGGAGCTTGCCATTCACCGATAAGGGTCACGTGATGGATATCATCATCGTGATACCCATGTTGATGTTTCCAAATGTGTCCATCACTTTCTTATAGCCTGAGGTGCGATTGAGCCTAGACCTCCAGGCCTCTCTTACAAGGAGCATACTTGATGGGATACTCTGCTGAGTGTCGTGCCATGGGTACTTTGTTAGTACTAGAAAGCCATTTGTATTATGACGACTCTGGCTGAGTTGGTTACCCGGGAGCTGAAAGTTTGGATATCTCACAGAACCCTTTGTCCAGCTTTCAACTACAATACTGGGATGTGAAAATGGGAATTGGGATTTTTCTATTTTCCAAGATTGAATTACTTGCTTTTACTTATCGTCTTGTCGTGATGTGATGCCTGCACGATGAATTAGTCTGTAGTATAAGAACGCCTACGCCAGAGGTCTAAACGAATTGCCCGTACGAGAACCTAAACGAGTAATCCAATAAACCTCAACCATCGCCAGTCTAAAGATATTTCTGTATAAGCTACGTACCATAATTGTAGAATCTGTGGAACGAACTCTTTTCACTCTTGCCGTGGTCTCGTCAAAGACATCCCGAGGCATCGGCCCCTCACAATAGCTCACTCCCGAGTTTAGTCCAGCAGGGCCTTGGTACTTATATAAAGACTTCGGAATCTCTGGGTTATAATACTAGACAAAAAAATAGCATCTACATTTAACATTCATATTTCACCATGCCAATGACTACCCTTCAATATGATTCTGAATTCGCCGAGGCATTGGCTCTCATCAAGTCTGGCCGCCCCTCAATCCCTCCCGCAACAGCCCTCGACATTCGCCGTAACAATCACGCCTTATTTGCCAAAGTCTTCCCCAAAGCACCATCTTCAGACATTATTCAACAGATAGACTACACCGTCAAAAGCTACGATGATACGCAAATTCTTTTGCGCCGCTATGCCAAACCGGACACCCTCAATGCCAAAGAACCTCAACCCGCGATTCTAACAATCCACGGAGGCGGATTTGTCTCGGGCAGTGTCGATATTTGTGGTGGACTGAACGCAGAAACAGCTCTTGCAACCAATAGACCAGTGTTTGCTGTTGATTATCGTCTTGCGCCTGAACATCCTTTTCCTGCAGCAGTGGAAGACAGTTTTGCAGCTCTAAAGTATCTCTCGGAACATGCAGCCGAGCTCAACATCGACCCAAAGCGCATCTGTGTACAGGGAGAGAGTGCAGGCGGTGGCATAGCAGTGGGAACTGTGCTCATGGCCAGAGACAGAAAGCTCAACCCCCCAGTAGCAAAGCTGATTGCGGTGAATCCCGAGTTGGATGATAGAACATGTCACCCAGCAGAGACCGAGTTTCTCAAGTTCACCACCTGGACTCCGCACCATAACCAGCTCGCTTGGAAAGCATATGTAGGAGATGAAAAGGCTGGAAAGGCAGAAGCAAATGTTTCGCCTTATGCGGCGCCAGCGAGAGCGAAGAACTATAAAGGGCTGCCGTCTACATACGTTGATGTCGGCACGTTGGATTTGTTCAGAGATGAGAACTTGGAGTTTGTAAGGAGATTGATTGAAGATGATGTCGATGTTGAATTCCACCTGTGGCCTGGTGTACCCCATGTGTTTGAGTTTCTCGGGCCTGGGACAAGATGGCATCAGCGAGCCAAGGAAGCGCGGAATGATGCATTGACGAGGTTCTAAGTCTACAATGTACGGCAGGGGCGGGTAATGTTGTTGATAAACGATAGAGGCTATCGCCATTCACTAGCTACTGAAACTAGAAGATCAATGCTTTCCTAAGAAGCTAACGAGCAGTTCAGATATCTTCTCAGGCTGATCCTCTGGTGAAAAATGCCCAGCGTCTTCCAAAATAGTAAGCTCCGATCCAGGAATTGCATCATGGAGTTTATGTGCCCAATCAACTACTTGCCATGCATCATTCGCACCCCATATCACTTGCACCGGGAGTCTCCCCAGCTCTCCAAGACGCGGTGCCACTTCCATTGTATGTTTCGGATCATAGTGTCGAACCTGATGTTCGAATAGACTTGGCTGGCCGATCGGACCAGAGATGTAGTCGAGATAAGTGTTGAGACTCGACTCCTCAAACTTTCCCGTGTTCTTAACTGCGGACAGTAACCACTCTCGAAAGTGTGCTCGATGTTTGTCACTATCTGTCTTGATAAGAGAGTCAAGGCCATTTTGCATCTGCTCTTTTGTCCGCTTGGAGGGATAACTGTCGAAGCTCACGACGTCGATGAGCGTAAGCGACAAGACTCTATCGGGTGAAAAAACTGAGAAGCGCTGCGCAATACCGCCTCCGATATCATGAGCGACAATATGAGTCTTCTCCAACCCCCAAAGATCCAAGAGACCCTCTAGAACAGAAACTTGTCCTGTCATGGAGGTATCGACAGATGGGTTCCACGGACGCTCTGAAAGACCGAAGCCGAGAAGATCAAAGACGTGGACCTTATAACCGGCGTCGACGAGCTTGGGGACGACATTACGCCAGATGAGGGATGAAGATGGTGTGCCATGAAGAAGAACGACAGGTTTACCCATGCCGTAGACACCATAGGCGATACGGCTTCCGTTGACGAGGGCGTTCTCTGTGACAATTGGGTTGACCATGATTGATGCTTTATGAATGATGAGCGTTGAATATAGTAGTGCTAATCTTTGTTGCCTTCTTATACTGGTGTATTAATAATTTCTGGTATGTCGTCTTAAGGGCGTATATGTGGGCGACCAAGCGATCAAGCCAAGATGACGCAACTTAACTGACAAGCAGTGAGCAAGATATCAGAAACAGAAATTCGGAGTCAAAATAACTGCATCAGCTGTGACAAAAAACGGCAGCTTTGGTAGCTCATCAATCGGCTGTCGTCCTCTCAATGAACCGGACCTTGACACCCGTCAACATCGACAAGAAATACGAACGATTCTCGTCTTCAGGCGGAACAACAGCCTCAATCCTAAACTCCTTAATAAGAGCTGGAATAACTTTAAAGACCACCAGTTCTGCCAAATGGCGTCCAGGGCATGTTCTCGCGCCGCCGCCCCAGCTTAGACTTATACGCTCCATGTTGCGCGCTGCGTCAGGGTCTGTGGTAATCCAGCGATCTGGCCTGAATTGATCACAATCGGGACCAAATATATCTGGGTTTCGATGAAGTGCTACTGGATTGCAACCAACTGTTGTGTTGGGTGGGAAATAGTAGCCGTGTAAATGAAGACCATCCGCAGGGACTTTGCGTGGTAAGGACATGCTGATGACGGGATACAAGCGTTTAGCTTCTTTGATGAGAGATTGTGTCTCTTGCAAGCGATTCGCAGTGGAATACTCTGTTGGATTGTGTGTTTCTAGAATCTCACGGGATACTTGTTCTTGTACACCCTCGTTTGAACCAAGAAGGGCGATTATAGAGGTTAGAGTCGAGGCCATTGTCTCGTGGCCAGCGCCAAAGTTGGTGATGACCATTTTGCGAAGATAATTCACCGTAAAGTCAGGCTTGGACTTGTGCAGCTGGATTAAATCTTTTAGAAGATTTTGGCGATCATCTTTGTGGTGTTTAGATCGCGTGGCCGCGTTGATACGTCGTGACGCTCTCTTGCCAACGTCCTACATAGCATGAGTATCGCGCCAAAGAATGGTAGGAGATAAACATACAGGGAAAAAAGGTCGGAAATCCTTCGGGGGCTGGAAATTGACACCCCAGACAGTACTAAAGAGTCGTCCGGTTGACTTTGACAAGAACTCGAGTTTGGCAGCCAGAGGAAATAATCCAAAGACACTCTTCCGTCTCCAACCATGGTAAGCATGAGTGCCAGAGCCGTTGTCGGTACCACTCTTTAACATTCCAGGTGACCATGAGAGAACAATGGCACCGAGACATTCAACAGCAATGATGTGCATCCATTCATTGAGTTCGACCTGGGCACCCTTCAAGCTCTTCAATTTGGCAGTGGTGCGTGCAAGAACTTCATCAACAGCAGCTTCATACTGGATGAGGTTGGAAGTTTGGTACACTGGACCTATTAGACGACGTTGGAGACGGTAGCGTCGTACATCTCTTTCAGATAAAAGATCGAGAGTGTCTGGAAATTCAGGGTTGAGCTGCCAGTTGATATGAGGTTTGCTTAGAGCGGTTGCCACTATTCAAATCAGTACTCAAATATTTTGTAAGAAATAATAGATCATACAGTAAAAGTCTGACTTTTCATAGCCGCTACCACTACCTTGTAGGCTGTTAGTTGATGCTTCAACTTGTCAGACCGTAACATACTGTAAATAGCATGAAAAGCTTCCTTGCTATTGAACCAAACTTCATTCGGCCCAACGCGCACAACAGGTCCATATTGCCGATGCAGTGTCTTTCCCAAATACGCCATACGACCATTCCGAGCATTATAAGCGTGCCAGAAGCTCGAAATGGCAGCGAGTTTAGGTCCAGGGACATGCGCCAAAGGGTGAAAGTATAGCCTGTAGATGGCGATTGAAGCCACCAGCACCAAGAATGAGTAAATAATTCTGGTAAAGACCTGGACTAAAAGATTGACCAGAGACGTCATCCAGGTATAGAAAAAAGATAAATCCATGGCGATGACTTGTGAAGCATCACAGCGGGTGCCTTTCTTGTAGGGAAGTGAGATGAATGACAGAAAATGAGTCAAGTACTTGGGTGAAAAAAGTTGTGACTTCAAGTTGAGATCCCCACATTCACACCAATTTCAAGCCAAATCATTTCAACACAAATAAAGTCTGAATTATTATAATTATTTTCAATTAGTCGAGTATCTAGCTTTATTAATTTAAATCTAGTATCATCGTTCCTTTTACAATTCTCTTCAATCTCGAGCATTTCTTACTGGGTATCTTCAAAGCGCTTGTTTTGCCTTCTCCTTTCTCGCCCTCTTAACTCTCAACTCCTCTCGCCATTTCATCCCCCGAATCATCAAAGCGATCAAGATGGGACATCCAATGATATACAACCCTCCAACAAGTGTAAAAGCCCATCCCACACCCATAGCGTCAGTCATGGGTATGATAGCTGCACTGGCTCCAGCTCCCACGAGACATCGCGTCAAGTTGTTAGCCGCACTCGCAGTACCTGGTTTTCCAGGATGAATATCAATCAGCAAAGAATTAGTCGTGTTGTTGAACCCGACGATGCCAACGCCCATCAGTCCGCTCAGCACACACGGTACAGCGACGTGTGTCTTTGCGTCGACGGCCCAACCCCAGCTGATAACCATGACTGCTGAAAGTATAAGAAGGGGAAACCCGATTTCTAGACGAGCGCGCTCGATAGGGAAAGTAGAAAGATCTTGCTGCTTGCTTCGCTCATACGGGATACCGAGCTTATCGCAGTGACGCTTGTAGTTACGGTTTGTGAAAGCGCCCACGATGAAAGCCGCGATGATTGATCCAACTGCTAAAGGAAGAAACATCAGCCCGTTTTCAACTTCATTGAAGCCGTAAATATCTGCAAAGAGAGTGGGCATGGCGGTAGCTACGCAGTAGAAGCCTGCAAAGCATATGCTGCTGAATCCGAGAAGAAGACCCGTCTCTTTCTCAAAGAGCATAAGGATTGATTCAAGAACGTTGGGAGGTTTGAACTTGAACTTGTTGGACGTTGATGCCGTGGAGACTTGTCGACTTAGACCAGCCTTGTCAGACTCGGCTCGACTGCGTCGTAGTTTGAGGATCTGCAATACTGAACGATACATCAAAGGTGGTCTGATGGAACCGTCACCAACGATGTGACGACAAGTCTCTGGGTAAAAGGTGATGATGAGTAAGATACCAACGCCAGAGAATATGGTGAGAAACCAGAAGATGGCTCGCCAACCCAGATACTCAGCAAGCAGACCACCAATGACTGGACCCAACGCGGGACCAAGAACGCTTGGAACAGCTGTTATACCGATATACTGCCCTCTCTCAGCAGAAGTGACGACATCAGCCACGACGCCGAAACACAGCGCAACGGTACTAGCAGAGCCAGCAGACTGCAAACATCGAAGACCAAGCAAAGCACCATAACTAGGTGCAAGGGCAAGACCAATATTGGCAGCAATGTAGATGGTGAAGCACACCACATACGCAGGTCTCCTCCCACCGCTATCCGCAAGCGACCCAACAAACATGGGCGTGATGCCTTGGAATATCATATAAGTCGTGACAGTGAGATTGATCTGCGATGTGGTGACGCTCAGATCTTTGGCTATAGCTGGTAGAGCAGGGAAGTAAATCTGAGCCGTCATTGGCGACAACAAAGCCGTTGTGGCAGCGGCCAAAACAATGAGACGTTTCTGCCATGTTGTGAAGCTCGAGTAAGGAGTATCGACTTGTGTATTATCGGGTTGCTGTTGTTTTTCACTGTCTTGGCAAGGGGGTAGTGTATGTACACTCTCAACATCACCTTTATGGTGTTGATCATCAGAAGTGGTGGCGCTCATCTTCCCAGTAGTTTTGGAAGAATGGTGAAATGAATGAATGATGGCATTTTGATCATAAAAAAGAAGAAAAACGATGAGATTAAAGACAAATTAAATAAACCCATCAGAGGTGCAGATAAATTGTTAACATACCGAACTTTTGCTTGGGTCATGAATGATAAGTGGGTTCTTCCACATCCCTTCGGTGCCGAGTCGGCAGATGGCTTATACATGTGTGTCATTTAGCCAATTTGCAGTGACTCTCCTGTAAAAGATGCTTCTGGATTGGTCACTTGAATGATTTCCAAATGGAGATTGACTGGGGTTATATCCGGCGTAAGAGAGTTGTGTTAACTCCAGTTGGTCCGATGTTGTTGATGCAATACCTAGTCATGCATGCATATATTCGGCACCGGCAGCGGGATGACTCAGTTTATACTCCAAGAACATGTCATTTACCAGTGTTTTGTCTTTTTCCTTTTTGTCTCCTCGTCTGAAAGAATAGAGGGAACATCTCGTTTCCGCTTCTCTTTTGTTTCGACTCCAGAAGCAACTGTAAACATGTCATCTGACTTACCCTCCTTATACTCTGCCCCTTGATACGGATCCAAATCGATATCAACCAGCCATGGGAACTGGCCAAGTTCCCCAGCTCCCATCAGAGCAGCATTGATAAACATGGTCTCACCAGGTTGTAGCGGCCTACCATCAGGATTACAATGGCAGTATCGTTGCAATTTGTATCGCTCCATGTTCTGTTCCCTCTCCTTCTTGGTCTTCGCAGACTCAAACTTGGATCCCTTCAAGCGTGCCAGGTTCTCAACCACAAACGACTTTTCGTTATCGATGTCGCTAAAATGTTGCGGAATCTTCGAGATCTCTGGCCTCCATGACACCAGCCTTGCGCCCCAACTCTCGTGAACATGTCCGAAGCAATGGATTCGTGGCTGGGCTCTTGCGATCGCGGCGAATAACTGTGGACAACCAATTCGTTCCCTTCTGATAGTCATGTCCATAATCCCATGGGGTGGACCATGTGTGATGGCGATATCAGTCCCCTTTTCGATGTTAAAATCGTGCAAGCCTTCGTACTGAAAGCCCCAACCACCGCAGTTGTGAGCAGGTGTATACGGACTGACGTAAAGCTTCAACCGAGCACCATTGGGGAGCTGAAGTTCGTGCGTACCCTCTTCCAGAAACATGATGTTCTTGTCTCTCGCATCTAGTAGCAGCTGCTTGGCTTCTCCAAACTCGCCATACTCGGCCATTATGGCCGCGCCGAGATCGTCTTGCTGAATCCTGCAAGCTTCTTCAATCTTGTGCTTGTAGGCCACATCGTCAAGGGAAAATTCATGATTCCCTGCGATCGCGATCTTTAAAGGGGCGTTGATTTGGTCAAGTAGACGGATTGCCTCTCGGTAGTCTTTCAGCCTGGAGACGTTTGTAAGATCGCCGCAATGAATCGCCACGTCTGCTCGCTCGAGAGGTTCAGTACCTGGAGCAAACTTTTGTGAGTGGGTATCAGAAAGTATTAAAATGCGTGTCTTGATAGATGGTGACATTGTGAATGTGGTTGAAGTCGAATGTGTAAGGTGTGGTATGGAATAAGGGAAGAGACAACCAAGACGACAGAACAATTCGACTTGAATAGGCGGCAAGGGCATAAATATATATTCTTGAAGAGGCTGGGTTGTGAATCATGGAAACTTTAACTTACATCCTCAGTAACTCTGTGGAAATTAACCTTTCAAATGTCGTAAAGGCAACAGGCAGTACCATTCAGGGTTTGCATTACCACCAACCTAAACTCTGCTACACTATTTGGTACTTGTGTATCGATGAGAAGCTACCTGTATATCTCAAGTATAGATCTTAGAATTGATCCCTGAATAACTATTGTTCTCCACTTCTCTATCAGTGGTGTTTAGCATCGTCTAATTAGGGATATGCCTAGATGAGCAGTATCCGGAAAGTCAGCCCCTAAGTTTTCGATGTAAGAGGTATGCAACCCAAGAATCAGTTTCAAATAGACCGGAATGACGGAAAAAGAAAACTAGTATGGATAGTCCATTATGCTCTTGACAGGTGAGCTTGGCTTTCTTATACCACAATGTCAGATAATTGCCTGTAGAGTATACCTAGCTTGATGCCAGCTCCTTGCGATCAAACAGATCTATCCGTTATTAATCACCTGTATACTGGCGATTAACTGATAATCTCCCTTCTGTGTGTGTCAACCCAAGATAACCTTTGGATGAGTAGAAGTTGCTCCTCTATTGCCTTCCCTCGTAGTGGAGCCGATGTAAGTTGAGCATATCACCAGATCAGCGGAAAAAGCAGGACAACGGCCTCAAGTCCATTACCTACCATGCCTCGGGAAACAATGACATTGTATTATCACAATCAAACCCTCATGGTAGCGCGTGATTTTAAATTGAACCAGCTCTACTGACAAAAAGGTTGCCCGCGGAAAACGATCGGCGCTATAATCTAGCATCCGCCGCGGATAACTGTCAATTGCCTCATTATGGATACCTACTTACTCAAGCACCTTCTGATCTTGGACTCATAAGCATTAAACAATTCACTCAAATAACTCAACGGACTTTGTTATCTCATCAGGCAGGCAGTGTAACTTTGACCAAAAGTCCAATTCTCAGTTACACCCGACAACTCCCCGCATTCTTAAGTCTCGCCCCACGTTGAGCACTTTCAGAGAAACAACTTCAGAACCAACAACTCACGATGGACTATTCACTCGAGAACCACAAGTCCTTTATCGGAAAGTCCATCTCGGAACTTCCTACGCCGGCGCTGGTGGTTAATTTGCCGGTTCTGAAGAAGAATATCGATACTTTACATCAAGATGTGGAAAAGCTGGGCATTGGCTTTAGACCTCATGTCAAGACACTCAAGGTACGTTGGTTATATACTCAATCTGCAAGTAAAAGAGCCAGATCGGCTTACTGTTCTGTAGACGCTCGAGGTGACGAGGTTGATGCTCGCTGGAGGCAAATACAAGGGCATGATCGCATCCACCATCCCAGAGATAAAGGGCGCCTTGCCTTTGGTGGAAGAAGGTCTTGTAGAAGAGGTGAGATCTAAACAGACACATCGAAATCGCAGTACTAAGTCAAATGCAGTGTCTGTATGGCATCCCCGTCTACCCAGGAGTTCTGCCCAGATTGATTGAGCTTCGAAAGTCGGTGCGACTCCAGCTCATGGTCGACAACGAGCAACAAGTTTCTTTTCTCGAAAAGTCAGCTGCGAGCAAGCAACCCTGGGATATCTTTATAAAGCTAGATGTTGGATCGCACAGAGCAGGCGTTGAAGCCAACAGTGATGCTCTACATCGCTTAGTAGAGCGCGCAGAAAAGTCCTCTGCTGTTAATATCTACGGATTCTACTGCCACGCCGGCCATTCATACGGAGGCCGCTCGCGCAAAGAAGCCGAAGAGACTCTCAACGTCGAAGTATCAAGCGTGCTATCAGCAGCCAAGCTCCTCCCCTCGGATCGTCGTCTCATCATTTCCGTTGGTAGTACACCAACAGCGCACGTAGTAGAAAGCCTCAAAGCGTCGATGCCCGAAAACATCATCTTTGAGCTTCACGCAGGCAACTTCCCCTGCAACGACCTCCAGCAAGTATCGACAGGTCTCGTGACCGAGTCGCAGCAGGCTGTGTCTGTCGCAGCAGAAGTATGCAGCGTGTACCCGGAGCGGAACGAAGCGCTCGTCAACGCGGGCGTCATTGCGCTGTCACGCGAGGCGAGCGCCTACAGCGGATTCGGCCGAGTGGTGGGCAGCCCAGCGTGGGGTCTGGTGCGATTGTCGCAGGAGCATGGGATCCTGGGAACGAGCGAGGGGGGTCGAAAGATAGACGAGGATTTCAAGGTTGGACAGAGAGTTGAGATTTGGTGCAATCATTCGTGTATTGCTGCTGCTGCTTTTCACGTGTATTATGTCGTTGATGAGGAAGGTATCGTGAGGGATACATGGATTCCTTGGAAGGGATGGTAAAAAAGAATAAGCATTTTTTCCCATAGGTAATGTAATCAATTAAACTTGGGTGATCATCAAAACTTGGATCAGCATCAGCAAGAAACAAGCAACATAATTGAGCTCCTTGATTGGTTCCCGCATAATCCTGTTCCTGTTCCTGGCTCCTCCAACATCTTCCGAACCAAGCAAAATCCTGCTTCATCATCCTTGGATTGGACGACGAAAGCTTGAATGTGGATCTCGAGCCGCATACGTCATCGGCCAATCGCGGAAGCTTCAAAAAGGGTGCCAACACACACGCACTTATGATCTGCGTCACATGAAATCCCCATTTCCATCCTTCTTCTCCTCCATCTTTTTTTCTCCTCTCTCGATCACGATACATCACTCTTGGCTTTTGGCTTCCTCTCTAAAAACTCTCTGTTCCTCTACGAATCTCTTAAGATAATACATCCTCACCCAACTTGAATCTACTGTCAATTCCACCCCTCAATCACATTACCCCGCCTCCCATCATCAGTGAGTATACACGTCACTTGAACGTATTCATGCCCAACATCAGATCACTGACTTTTTTATCACAGTGTCTTACGCCGATATTGCTGCCAAGGGCCCCAAGCAGAGCCCCGAGGACGTAAGTAACTATAGAGAACAGATGAAGTAATGCTGGAAACTAACTCTCCAAAGGCTGCTGCCCCTCAACCTCCCCAAATCATCACTGACGAGTCTGCCTCTACCGCCTCTCTGGTCGACGTTGATATGCCTAGCGTGCACACCGTCCCCAACGACTTCCTCGAGCAGGAGGTCCAGACCGAGACCCAAGCAGACCGCATCGAGCGAGAGGACGAGGCCAAGCAGGAGAAGCGAAAGCGTGAATCCGCCGCCGCCGCAAAGGCCAAGCAGACCGATAACTGGCTGATCCAGCAGTTCTCCAAGCTGTCCGACGGCGAAGTCACCGGCCTGACCGTTGCCAACCTGGCCACCGTTGTCGGTCTCGGTGCTTACCTCGGCTACAAGGGCTGGGGTCTGTACGAGAAGGGCAGACTCGACTGGAAGGCCGTCACTTACGGTGTCGGTATCCTCGCCAGTGCGGCTGCTGCCCAAGGTGCCGTCGGCAGATACCTGTACAAGAGCAAGAAGGGTGGTTCTTAGAAAGAAATGACGATAACAGCAAACGTCAACAACAGAATCACATGCTACAAAAGGATGCAAGATTTTTGACATCCATGAGGATTAAACGTTGGAACTGGAATTGTCGATGAATGTCTGAGATGACAGCTTTTTTTATGTTTTGTTGCACCGCATTACTTTTACTTTGTTTATATCGTCTCTACTCTGGTTGATACCAGTTCATTACCCATCTCAATACAAGCTCAGGCACGATACCAAGTTCAATAACTCTTTCCGCATCAATGTGTGATATCCAAAATTGCACTTAACCAATGATGGTGAGATGTGATCGTGTCTATTAATTTCGTGGCTTCTGTCCCTTCTCATCATACAGCGTTGGTACAGATATGAGCACGCTTGCCCATGCCAAGATCCTAAATAATTTACAAAAAGTACATTTTCCACTCAACTGCGCCAATATTTTACACCGTCTGTCTACTACTTCTTCTCAGCCTTCTTCTTAGCAGCCTCCTGCTTCTCAATAATCTTGATCTCCTCGTTGGCAGCAGTGGCATCGTGAGCTTGTGTAGGCTCAACAGCAATATCCTTCTTGGGAACGTCGCTCTTGTGCAAATCCTGCCAGTACCTGTCGTTCACGGGCTCTTCTATCGGGGTAGCCACGTCCTGAACCATTCGTGATCCGGGAGCAGATCGGCTCTCAGCTTCGTGGGCGTCGTGTCGTGGAGAGGCTTGCTGGTCGGGCTCGGCGGTAGTGTCTGCAGCTGCCTTGGAGCCGAACTCGCGGGCGGGCTCACCGTCGGACTTGTACTCGGCAGTTCTTTGAGCACCACCGGCGGGCTTCTTGGTGGACTTGGTAGAGGTAGTCTTGGTAGGTGTCTTGGACTCAGCGGGCTTTGTGGTGTCGGCGGCGGCCTTCTCGCCAAATTCACGGGCGGGTTCACCGTCGGACTTGAACTCGGCAGTCGTTGGGGCACCGGAGGGCTGCTCGTCGCCAAAGTCGGGAGTAGGAGCGCCGTCCTCGTCATCTGCGAGCTCGGCACCGTAGATATCGGGGTACTTCTTGAAACACTCTTGCATTCCCCTGCGAATACGTTAGCAAAATATAAGTAGTGGCCATCATTCGATATGACGTACTGGAACTTGTCAATGCAGTCCATGCCCTTGGGCTCCTGTTCAGAGAAGACGAAGCAGCTGAATGCAGTCTTGAACTCCTCTCCACAAGGGCCGTGAGCCATACCACCCAGACAAGGGCAGTCCCAGTTGATCTCGCCAGTCTCGGGGTTGAAAGCACCCTGCTGGCCAGCCTCCTCTTCTAAAGCAGCAGGCGATCCATCAGCGGCAGCAGCCTGGGGGTTGGATTGTTGAGAGTCGGGTGTCTTTGTTGAATCGACGGGCTTCTCGCTCTTGGCCTTGATTTGTCTGCGCTTCTCCTCTACGATAGAGTCGACGGTAGGAAGATCGTCATCGGAAAAGGCAGCGGGAGCAGGGACCGTTTTTGCTACAAGCTGTTAGTCGCAAGCTTCCTATTTCTCCCGATCGATCGAGACACATACAGATAGCCTCATCAGCAAAGATTGGGCTTGTGTTGTAGTAGTAAACGGCACCAAACGCCAGACCCAATCGCACCAGGGAACCCTTGAGGGATCGGGGCTTGTCGGCGGGAGCTGTGGAAGCTAATCGTCGAGGGGCGGCGCGGATGGTGCTTGATCGCAAGCTGGCAATTACAGGCCTCGTGGCTGATCGCATGGTGTTACGGTACATCGTGGTAAAAAAGTCTATCGGAATGAAGAAACAAAGGGAATCATCAATTCGAGGCGCGAAAAGAGAGAGATACAAGAAAGAATTGGTCAGCAGTGGAGCATCGGGAAACGGAACCGTTTGACGACTATATGATGCTGGCTAGGCTTGGAAATGCTGGGCCCTTTGAACCTCCGAGCTGCCGCGGGATGGATCCAGGAATTGAGTGAAAAAAAAGTGTAACCGTCATTTAGCCGCCGCCCGCCGCCGCATTGCATCGTTATCGATAAGGGAGGCTCATCGGACCATGACGTTCCATTTCCCCCACCATGGGGAGGTAGGCCGTTTGATAGTGCGCATTCAATCCTGATCATATGAGACGCCTCCAAACCCTTTTGGAAGACAAATTGAAGCTTTGAACGTATAAAACCAACGTCTAGCTTTTTTTTTTGGCTTTTGAACTGTTGGTGGCTGTTACATAGGGCCAAAGCTTCTACACTAGACGAAGTTGGCTCAAGCAAGGCAAGACAACGCGAGACAAAAGCAGCAGAAGCTGTCGCACAGGAAACGAGGGGAAGTTATCAAGCTAACGAACTAACGAGCGAAACAGTGTCTTGCGATTCTTCTCGCAGGGAGAAAGTTGCAAATCTCGCTCAGCAAGGGAGGGCCGCAGCCACTATCATCTCTTCTATCTTTATCACCGTCATTTTCTAAACATAAAAACGTCACAAGCTACGATCAACAGCTACATCATTATCCCCGCGAGGAACCATGGCGTCCAAGACCTTTGAATGGCGACCAGCAAAGCTGCTGCAGGACTATAATATAGGCCAGGACTTTGCTCTTCTCATTCTTAACCAGCCTTTGAAGAACGGCGTCAACCTGCGCAAGCTCTGGAAGAACTGTACGTAGCTTGTCTGAACATGCTGCTGCTTGTCTCCGGTTACTAAAAAAGGGCCTTTATTTCCACAGCTTCTGTAAGAGTTGCGGCAGATGGAGGTGCCAACAGACTGCACAAGCTATCCTCCTTCCATGGAAAATATGTACGTTTTATATCACCCGTTGCGAAAAGATAAAAGTAACTTTACGAAACGGTTTTTGCTAACCTTTGGCACAAGTCTAACCTCCAACTTATCATCGGCGACCTCGATTCTTTGACCCCAACGGTCCGCGATTTCTACTCGTCGCAACCTTCTCCTGCGCAAATCATCCGTGACGCCGATCAAGAGTCGACCGATTTCTCCAAAGCCATCAACTGGATCCGCAAAGAACACCCCGACGGAATTGACATTGTCGCTCTTGGAGGCATTGGCGGTCGTGTAGACCAAGGACTTTCCCAGCTCCACCACCTCTACCTCTTCCAAACCGATCCCGAATATGCGAGCGGCCGTGTCTTTCTCCTCTCTGGATCGAGTTTGACCTTTTTGCTCAAGGCTGGAACACATCACATCCACGTTCGCGAGGAGGGCGAGGAGGACGTCTTTGGCAAACACATTGGTATTATTCCTCTCAAGGAAGCCGCCAACATCACAACAAAGGGATTCGAGTGGGACGTCGAGGACTGGCATACCGAGATTGGCGGCAAGCTGAGCACTAGCAATCACATCTTGCCCGAGTCGCAGGTCGTGACAGTGACGACGGACAAGGATGTACTTTTCACAGTAGCACTCAAAGAAGGCGATGGTGATGATGAGTAATCCAATTCTCTCTCAAGCGTAGAAGAGCGAGAGAGGATCATGTCTTTTGCCTTGTAATTTGAGCCCGTTTTCAGATGGGTGGTATCATACAAGTCGAAAAGAACAAACACAAGACATGTAAAAAAAAAGACAACTCCTGAGCGCCGCGCTGATGCCTCCCCCACTCGTGCATACATATCTGTAGCCATTTTTATAAACCTCCCAAAAGTTCCATTCCAATTCGGGGTTTTACTCTATCGCAAGAAGTGAAGCACCAGCCAGCAGAACAGAAAGAATATCACCACACCCGCAGCAAAGATCCATTTGTCCTCTTTCGCCCGTCGCTCCACCATACGGATCGTATCGCCGCTGACGCCCAATGTGTTGGCAACGCTGTAGAGTCGCTTCTGGGTGCTTTTGAGCATCTCGCGCTGCTGACCCAGATCGCCCAGCACAGCCTGTCCGCGCGCAATGTAGTCGTCGAGCGCCTGATTCGTGTTTGAGAAAAAGTTCTGTTCCCTAAAAGCATGAGCTTCGCGCATCTCGTCCGGCGAGCCTGTTGTCAACGGTCCGTTGTTAGACTGGGGCGGGTGTCGAGGCTGAAAGGTCGAATGCGTGTTGGTTGTAGTAGCGTTCGCATAAGGATTCTCCGGCGTAGCATTATACGGTCTTCTCCCCAAGAGCTCTGTGCGGTTTGCCTGATGCTGAGCATCCTCGCGAGCTTTTTTGAGGGAGTCCAGCTGGCCTCTATAATCGGAAAGGTTCTCGCGAAACCTCTTTACCCGCGCAAAAGCCTCTTCCTGCTTCTTGGGGACAATCTCCTGGCGGGCGAGGGTCTGGTAGTCGTCGAGGGTTTTTGTGAAGGAGGCGATTGAGGCGGACACGTTGCCGATTTCGGAAGGGGATGCTTGGGGTTTACTGTTGAGGTTTTGGAGTTCTGCGGCCAGAGACTTGCTTTGCCGCAAGGCGGAGTTGTAAGCGATGTTCTACGTCAAAAGTCAGCGGTTGCGATTGTCTTTTGTGGTTTTGTAGATAATTACCATGATGTCGGGTTTTGTGGTGGGAAGCTTGGAAGGGTCGAGTGACGTGCGGCGACGCTTCTCATCATGATTTCTTGGTCTAGGGATACATGATGAGGCCAGATCTCGCGGGCCGGAACAATGACTGTCCGTGAGACATCTCCAAAATGCTTACCCTGTATCTTGAAGCAATCTGGGATGTTTCAGATATCGAGACTGAAAATACTTGGTTGAGATCTTCTCTTGTGTTTTTGCCTCAAAACTTAGAATTCCATGGTAAATGGGCGTCCCTTCTTTTTAGTACTGAGGCGTTGGAATGGATACGTCAATTGATAACTGAATCCTAAAGCATAAACTCAACGGAGCTTAGCATGTAGCCACATGGATACATGCAAGCCTAGATCACATCATCGCGGTCCGGTTGAGTCTACTACAAACAAGATATCGATCTCACCTAAGGTGACAACTCTATCCTCTCAGTACAGTTCGTTGGTCTTCCCATACTCACAATAGTCTTTCCTTTCGCCAAGTCCATATTGATGTTAAACAGAGTCGTAGTCCCGTCTCTATGCGCAGTCACATCGCGATTGATAGACGCTGGATATCCTTGCTCATCCTTGAACAGCTCAAAGAAAGAATTATGGTCGATATTGGTGGCTTCCATCTTGTCCTCAAGTAGTTCAGAAATGCGTGCCAAGCGCACCTTGGAATCTGGCAGCCAGCCTGGCTCATCGACCCCAGGATGATCGAGGAGCAAGTGATTCGTATGAACCAAGGTCCCATTGCTGTCGAAGCTGATCTCTTTGATGCCTATACTCGTGCACTCCAGACCTATGGCTTCGCGTGAATCTGACACGAGGATGTGTCCACTACCAGCTGTTCCCATCTTGTACAGTTTATTTGCGGCTTCTCGTGCTGACTTGGATTCCAGAGCTATCCTCAAGGCGAGATGGATCGGAAGTCTAGTATTATCAACACCGCGAGCTCGAATGGCGTTTAATAACGTTCCGACTCCTGCAGAATTAATACCAATTTTCCCTATAACACCGCTTTCAGTAACCATTGAGATGTTTGGTATATCCGTCCCAGGTTGAGAAATATGGCAGACCACGAGATTTGGAGCCTGTTCAGGTTGCCAGTCCCAATTTTGCGCAAGAAGCACTTCTCCATTGGGTTGGCGGTATGCAGCACTCGTGCAGCCATCTGTTTGAATGGGAGTAGTAGGGACATTCGTGTAAAGACTGAAAGTAATTTCCGTCCTGACATTCAGTGCCATGATATCCAAGAGGTCGACATCAGCACCGTCGGCTAGACCTTGCATTTCCTCGACGTGACGAGGAGATAGATTCTGTAGAGGCTCGATGTATGTCTTAGCTTCTTGACGAACGGCGTCCCAGTTCATAGAACATGTTTCTTGAAAGAGTGCTTCGTAAAAGGCGAGGGATCCTTTGACTTTATCTTTGGCCGCGGCACCATGTTGATGGCCGATCTGGATAAGTTGTTAGCGTTTTGTGTGTTAAGAGATACCGGAAACAACGTACCTCGTATGGTGTTCCGGAGCAGTAAACTTGCAACATGACGAGTTTTGAGTTTAAGAGTTGAACAGTGTTGCTGGTAGGAGGAAAGTAAAGCGTGATGATTGCCCGCTTACCCCAAGTCTGGTAGTATATACGTATATACTACGACTATCGCAGATCTTTCCAATAACACGCGGGACCTACTTCTGGTGCCGTTATCAAATACGAAGAATCCTTTGCACATCTCTGCTTTTCGGTGACAGTATGCAAGACGCAATTGGTATTCTATCGATTCTAATTGCTGTCAACCCGGCCTGTTGTTAATGATGCAGTTCTTTTCGTTGAAACCCAAACCCAAACCCGCTACACAGCACACACGACGAAAAGAGTAAACAGTTATTCTTACTATAATTTTTACATAGTCTTGGATGCCCTTCTCAAACGTCTGTCAAGCAACATACCTTCTTTATCGGAATCTCTCTATGGTCATAATTATCCTTCACTTCGACATTTCTTTGCATACAAACTAATAAAAACTGCATATATATACGGATTTGCTTGAAATGTTTGGTCAACATAGTTCATGCTGATTTCAAGAGCTCGGAGGGTAGAAGCCGGCTGGACTCGGCGAGGACCACCGTGACTTTGTGATTTGGGTGGACACCATCAGATGTCAAAATAGAACTTGATTGGAGGTGGAACGAATTCATTATCAATCACCGGCATTTACTTCCGTCATGGAGCTTCGGATCAAATCCCGACAAATTCGAATTCGAAACTGTGAAAACCACGAATCGTAAACTATATCTACAGCTTCACTGAGAAGCCAACTTCAAAATGGGGGACCTACCACACTTGAGCGATGAAATCGGCAGTTTCAACCTCTCCTCAATCCATCCTGCTGATCCAGCTTACACCCCTCTTCTGTATCGTCTCCGCGAAGAAACCTTTCAAAACCGAACGACCCAAGTCAGACACGGCTCCTATCTCAGACGTTTTACACGAGATGACTCGATAAATATTCCGACTGGTATCAAAGAAAGCTCTGGAATCGACTTTGATAATTTCATGCGTCGATATGGATTGACTGGCTGTGTCGTTGTGCAGAATGGTGCTATACGCCTTGAAGAATATCGGCATGGAAATTCAAAGGCTTCGAGGAATGATGTGCAGTCTGTTACCAAGTCTGTAGTTTCTACAGCGTTGGCTATTGCTCAACAAGAGGGCAAACTATCCGTCAATGATCCTGTATCTCTCCATGTCGAGGAGCTAAAGGGAACTGCATGGGCTGACGTCCCGCTTCTTGCACTATCAAGCATGTCATCAGGAGTAGTTGAGCAATCCGAGGAAGAAAGACCAGCAGATGTGCCAAACCCCATGTACGCAACCGAGCTCTATCCTCAGACTGATCCTGAAGCTGTCATCAACTGGCTCAAAACCGCAAGAAAAGTGGCTGAGCCATGGGAAGAATTCCACTACTACAATCCAAACTATTACGTGCTATCAACAGCCATCTCCCGTGCTACGAAAGAACCTCTTGATGAGTATATATCTCGCACTATATGGGAACCTGCTGGAATGCAGTACGACGGCTACATACGAACCACAGCCGCAGGCCATGTCGACGGTCACGGTGGTCTCTCCGTTACTCTAACCGACATGGCACGTTTCGGATGTTTTATCCTAGACGGGATGAAGGAAGAAGGAAAAGGTCCAAATGTGCCGCCTGGTTGGTTCCAGGATATATCCGATGCCAAGTACAGTGTGGGAGCCAGGGCTCTCCATCCTGATAACTTTGTATCCAACTTTGGCTATGAAAGCGGTTGGTGGACGACTGGTAGAGGAGATCCGAACGAGTACAAGATGGGGGATGATGGAGCTTTTGCAGCTATTGGCATGTATGGACAGGCTATTTACATTGTGCCCAAGTTGGACGCTGTCATCGCTATCCAGTCTGGATATCCAGAACATGAGTTGGATCTCTTCACAAGAAATGCAGAGTTTGCAACATCAATCCTGAAAACTCTAAAGGAGAAACTCTAAAGGAGGCACAGGGAAAATAAACATTTGTTTAATCCATGTTAAACTATATTGCTTGACTTATCCTTGGCATTGAGCGATAGCCATAAAGCTACTGAACAATATTATTAAAATTGACTTTTGATACACAACAAAATATTCTGCAGTACCTGTGAAGGCATCCTCTACAACACCGAGTTTTGTCGAAACACTAGAATACATAGGGTATAAAACGAGCAGTCTTTGCGTGCCAATTCTCCCACTCCTTACCAAAAGCCCCCTTTAACATCTTTTCCTCTTCACATACTCTTTTCCATATGCCGTACAGTGCAAGTGATGCACTTGGAACAAGCAATCCCACGATCCAATAGAGCTTGTTGAAATATGCTGGCGGAATCCAACAACTGATAGCTCCATCCAGTCTACCAAGCAGTGCCGCATTGGAAAGCATGAGGATGAGAAGACCAGTGTAACTCGGGTGTTGGACATATTGATAGATGCCTGTTGTTTTCAACCGATCTGGCTTTCTGAGTGCAAAGGTAAAGTCTTTACCCAAGCTTGCGTAGGGAACTAATCGGAGAGGAACCCCAGCGCAGAAAATCAGAGCCAAGGGTATGACGGTTGCCGGAGACCATGTTATGAGGGATGGGTTCAGCCCGTTTTCTGCACCATGACGGATAACCGAGGGTGGTATGTCTGGGTAGCGCAAGGTCAGAGCAGCAGACTGCAACGCTAGCAAACCCCAAGGAGCTAGTGCTACCTTGGTAGAGTGTTTCTTTGTCAGGAGCAAGCCACGAACCGTGTCTCCCGTTGAGAGTGCGGCAACATGGTCACTGGGATTAGGGGGTGATAGAGCGACGTAATTGCCGTAGACAGAGCCTAGTATGGCAGCTGCCAGAGAGGCTTGAGACAGCGAAATGGGGATGGCCATTAGTAGACGTCGTCGATGTTGTGTGACGTTTGGAGGAATAGGAATACGTAACGTTAACAGTTGGGATGAAGACGGCTGAAGAAGACAAAGACATGGGAAGTGGATATTGAATGACGATGGCTGGAACAAGTGTTTGAGCTAAGGCATGCGGATGGATTCAAACTAGTTGAGAGTAGTCTTGGTAGGTTCACGTGACAGATGGTTACCATGACGAAGAGAAGCTAAACGGTTTGCATCTTGTGGATCGAGATCGACGGTAAGGAACATGATCCCCAGAGGTTTCACAAGGAGATTGTGAATTGAGGTGATGAGCTTGGCATCTGTGAATCAACAGAGCATATTCTTTTCAACTATAATAAACAAGGCAGCCAAGACTCGGAAGACTCGGGTGTATTAATACGAGGCATATAGGGCAAGTCAATTGCTCTCGTTAACAAGGTTCAATCCGAGGGTACTGTACAGTACAGTATATGTATCCATCAACGATGCCACGATGGGTTCATACCAGGATGAACTGATTTCTTCAGCAACAAAACTAATCAAGGCTTGTTGACATTTGTTAGTAATAAATATTCCAGAAATAGGAACGTCACTCTCCCGTCGGCTAACTTAACTTGACTCTTCCTATCTCTAGACTCTCTCTCCTCCTCCCAACGGAAACGGACTCTAAAGAAACCCGACGCCAATCACTTTGTGCACGGCCAATTAATTCTTGAGAGAACAAGGAAGGAGGTTCTGCCAGTGTCAACTGCCGTATTCCCAGTCTCCACTTGAATACACCAGATTTGTCGATGCTGAAATAGTGGCGACGCATGCAAATCGATCGACCGGTTCTAGACTCAGCCACTTTTTTTTACCCCCAGTTCCATGCTTTCCATTGTCTTGTCTCAGTACCTCGATAACAAGCTACATTTTTACAGAGGCATGAATTGCAGTAACGTTATGTAGACTACTACTAAACTACTACCTAATTTTCAGGGCTTCAGGGTTCTTCAGCCTCTCTCTTTCTCTCTCTCCCAATGCCTGCCTGCCTGCCGGTCTTCGGCGCTCCTCCGCCCCTCCCTTCCTTCCCCCTTCCTCACTTTGTACCGTTGTGGCAAACAAACCCGATCCTTCCTTACCTTACTCTTACTGTACCTTCCCATGTAAAGTGTCTCTACCTACTTTTCGCCTTTCCCTTTTCCACCCAATAATGAGCTTGGCCGTTGTGGAAAAAAACGTTGAGAGGAGGGCGACGAAATAATTCCATATTAACAATCTTTTGTTTTTTTCTTTCTCACACATCTCGATCGATATTGTTCCACTGCATGTAGCTCAACTTTGGATCACCTACACACTCTCAATTGACTGCCGACTATGGCAAACCCTGTAGAGTATGTCCAGGTGCCTAGGAAAAGCATCGTCTCCGAAGCTACTCGGGAACGAGAGACGTTTAGGTAAGAATCAGTATTTCTGTCAAAAAAGTATGACTAAATATTGAATATCAGATATGACGATTCACTTTTCACAAACATTCGCTTCAACAACTCTGGATCACCAGTTCCTACCTCTGAGCTCTTCACATGCTCAGATGTTATCTTCACGGCCCTTGCTCGGCTAGCCGCTTCTCAAACTGGCGCGGCAAAGGCCATGATCTCTTTATTCGACCAGACTCACCAGTACATCATTGCTGAAGCCTCTGCCACAACCCCTCTAATTCCCAGCCTGGGATACGATGGTCACCATGAAACTCTCTGGCACTGCGGGACAGCCATTCCTCGCGCCCACAGCGCCTGCGAAAGCACTTTATGCTCCGACGACCCTCCAGAGTCCGGACCAGACGGATTCAAAGATACTTGCGAACTACCAGTCGTCGTGGTCGACGATGTGACGACTGATCCAGAGTACTCAGCAAAACCCTACTGTCGACCTGGAGGCGCGGCCAGATTTTACGCTGCCGTGCCGATCCGGACTGACCGAGGTGTCAATATCGGTGTTATCTGCGTTATTGACACTAAGCCGGCTTTGCCTTGGGATCAGCGATTGTCCAGAATGATGAGAGAACTTTCAAAGGCTGTGACTGCACATCTCGAGACCATCAGTCTGAAAAGTAATCAACGACGCAGTGAGAAAAAGGCCACAGGTCTAACCGCCTTTGTCGAGGGGGACGCACGACCTCTGTCCTCAGCAAAACGCCCACATGAGCACGAGACGCGGCTCAATGGTACTTCTAAACCGCAAAGACCCAAGATTGAGGATTTACAGAATGCCCTGGGAGACATGAATATCAAATCGCCCACAGAACCTGTCGCCGATACTCAGGAATCAACAAACGGCCAAGATAAAACCACAGACGCTGTGAAACCTGCTTCTGATGGGTTTTCAGTCTATCGTGATCCAAACCGAGTTCTTGAAACCCCACGAGAAGTATTCTCTAAAGCAGCTCGTATCGTTAAGGATTCCATAGAGACCGATGGATGTATGTTCCTCAACGCAGATATGCTCGAGTTCTCAAATACAGGTATTTCTAATGAATGGATGGACGAGGATCTACCAACTCGACGCCCGTCAACCTATAGTTACAATGAGTGCGAAGATACCTACACAACCAACTCTTCTTCCGAAGACCGACCGCGGCCCTCGTGCCAAGTACTCGGATCATCAGAGACCGATACACCAAATGGTCGGCATGCCCATGTTTCTCTTCCGCAAGCCCTTCTCGCTCGAATGATACGCCGGTATCCAAAGGGTCATATCTTCAACCTGGACGCCAACGGCGAGCTACAGCCTGACGAACTATCTGACGAATCGAATCATCGCGCTTTAACCAATGGTCAAGACAAAAGACATTCCTGGGGCTATATCCCTAACAAACAAGAAAATGGACTCCGGATCCAACAAGGAGAAGCGAAAATCCTCCGTGAGGCTTTCCCAGGGTCCCGCAGTGTCGCTTTTGTTCCTATCTGGGATTTGCGCAGGAAACGATGCTCTGCTGGCGGATTTGTATACTCTTTCAACATCAAACGCACCTTTACTATTGATCTGGATCTCAGCTATCTTAGGGCCCTTGGTATGCTTGCCGCAGCGGAGGCGTTCAGATTGGAGACTTTGGCTGCGGATAAGTCAAAGACTGATGCCCTTGGTTCGTTGTCTCATGAGTTGAGGTCACCACTACACGGTGCTGTTCTTAGCGTTGAGCTGCTTAACGATACCGATCTTAGCATTCCACAGCAGAACATTGTCCGCACGATTGAAACATGCTGTCGAACGCTTTCAGACACTATCGACCATCTTCTTGAATATTCAAAGGTCAACAAACCTCTACCGCAGGAAGGCATTCGAGAGGGCCATGTCGACAAGTTCGGTCTCAGTAGAGCCCCAACCATTGGAGGCGGCACAAAACCATCAAGGAAGGTAGTCCAGCTCGATGTTCTCGCAGAAGAAGTTTTGGAGAGCGTATACGCTGGTTTCAACTTCCAGCATGTTTCTCTAGCTCAAGCCGCCCAATCAACAAGTCCGCCACCTCGACGACCTGGTCACACATCGATACGTCGAATGGACACTATGCAAGCTATAGAAGAGCTCCAAACACCAGTCAAGGATCGAAGCAACATAGAGACGAAAATTGGAGATGTGGAGATCTTTCTGGTGATTGATTCTCGACCATCATGGGGGTTTTACACACAGCCTGGGCCAGTGCGCCGTATCATCATGAACTTGTTTGGAAACTCGCTCAAGTACACAAACACGGGATTGATCCGTGTATCTCTTGATCAGACGAGCGCTTTGGGGGCTGACGATAACGATTCCTGGGTTACTATCACAGTTTCAGACACAGGAATAGGTATCAGCGACGACTTTTTACAGAACGGCCTCTTCAAACCCTTCTCACAAGAGAACCACTTATCTCCCGGTACAGGCCTTGGATTGAGCTTCGTCAAGCAAATCACAGCACAGTTTGGAGGTCACATATCAGTTAAAAGTCGAGTCGGCACGGGAACAACGGTGACAGTTAGACTTCCCATGAAGCTAGGCGACGACTGCCACAAAGGAGTTTGCGAAGTTCGACGAAGGGAGGAAGAGTTTGAGGCGCAGACGGATAAACTACGTGGACTGCGTGTCAAGGTGATTGACTTCGGAAACAACGAGAGCGGTTCTTCGGAAAAGAAGATGGAGTCGCCTTGTCAACTTGTACAGGATATGTGCAAGGATTGGCTTGGCATGCAGGTCAACACTGGCTTTGAGACACCATGTTTAATGCCTGACCTTGCTATATGGTCGGAGGAAGGCTTTGAAAGAGCTTATGACTCGCAGGATATGATGCCTGATGTTCCGAATATTGTACTCTGCGCGAATGCCCTCACGGCCCATCAATATGCCTCGGGAGCAAAGACGACACCACGGCCAGGGGTGTTTGAATTTATTTCTCAGCCGTAAGTACCTCTGATATACGGTTCAAAAGTATGAACTAACTTGTGACAGGCTTGGTCCCCGAAAGTTGGCAAAAGCATGCTCACTGGCCCTTTACCGCTGGACGGTTGCCCAAACATCCACCCACTCTCCAACAACCGCACCTACAGAACAACAGGCCCTCACCGTTTCAAGTGACACAGCATCGTCAATACCCCATCCTACATCACCCTTCCCTCTGAGCGCCGAAGCAACACCCACGCAAACCACCCAAGGTTACTTCCGCAACCCCGAATTCCTACTCGTTGACGATAACTTTATCAACCTCAAGATTCTCTCATCATACATGAAAAAGCTTAAACAACCCTATCAAACCGCCTCCGACGGCCTCCAAGCAGTAACAGCATACGAAGCAGACCCAGGACGGTATACGTGTATTCTGATGGATATATCAATGCCTGTGATGGACGGCTTCGAAGCTACACGTAGAATCCGGGCTTTCGAAACGCAGCAGGGTCTCAGGCCGGCTTTGATATTGGCACTCACAGGTTTGGCTTCGGAGGAAGCACAGAGAGAGGCTGAGGTTAGTGGACTGGATTTGTTCCTTACTAAACCTGTTAGGTTGAAGGAACTGGGGCCGATTTTGAGGGCTAAGGGGGTTTTGGAAGAGGAATCGAATTTGGGATAGGAATTTGGTAACAGGTCAAGGATAAAAGCGATTTAATTTTGTATAGATTGATATGAAGCAAAGAACTAATAGAAACGAGATAATGAAATTTACGCTTTCAGTCACACTGAGCAGAAAGAACTTGGTGAACACTATTAGATACCAATCTTGAGGTGCTTGGAATATAGTCGTAGCAGGGTCGCTATGTCACTTCAAGATATCTTTGTCCTGGCTTATGAAGTTAGGTTCCATGGATGGATGCCATTACTCGTTGGCTTGGCAGGAACAGCCTCCTCCTTACAACCTAATAAGTAATGCAGGTTGCTTTCGGGCCTCAATATAACCCAATGGACGAATCTTCACTGCAATTTTAACCCCCTCACGTACTTCCTCATTCTCCTCCCCAACCTATCAGCTTATACCCTTTCTATCCTTGTCTTGCACAGAATACCCACGTGTGATGAAGTTTTTCTACTTTCTTTCACTGCAGTTTTGACCCTCTCCCAGACTTCATAGGATCCCTGTCGAGGGTCTCTACATAACCAATGCTTGGCTAAATACGACGCTGCATTGCAGGACCATACTGAATAGTACTTCACTACAATTTTAAACCACCACCAGGCCTTCCAAACTGCAGTCTTATTAGTTTCTATCTACTTCGAACTCGCGAGTACTGAAATTGTAGCCACCTGGCAAACCTGAAGCTCCATGTAGACACACGTCCTATGAAAGGTGTCGTCTTGGTCTCATCCTATTTCATCCACCTTAACCTCAACTCTTGAACCCGTGGGCTTTATAATGGCACAGTGTCGATCCTTGAGCTCTTGAACTGGGATCTATCGATTCTGGTGTTGGCGGATCGAGTTTCCAACGATCGACTGCACTGCAATTTTAACACCCACTCAGACCTTCTTCCTCCCATCTCCATCATAGGCCGTTGACTACCTTCACTGCAATTTTAACCCACTCCTAGACTTCTTCACATCCCTGCCAGAGGCTGTCAGTTTTGGAATATGTGCGTGTATCCTTATTGGGTCATCGCCGTGAGCTGAGCTTTGAAGAGCAGGCCTCAATGCGCCCTTCACTGCAATTTTAACCCTCCCCTGGACTTACTACCACTCAACTTTCAACTCTGGAACCTCTCACGGCAGCCATGATATGTAAATTTAATCCAGATCGAAATCAAGCTGAAAAGATTGGCGGAGGGTCACCATTGCACCGCAGACGCCCAGACTTTTAGTCCATTTCCTACATTATATGTTAGTTAGCATAGTAGATAAATCACTATTAGGAGGATGTAGTTGATTGGAGCTGAGCCAAAAGGATGTGAAAGTGAATACCTGTCTGCACTACAACTTTCACTTACATATGCTTCCTCTTTGAACTTCATCCGCCTATCAGTAGTTCCATTGTCATACCAATGTCAGCTACCAAGTGTCTTCACTGCAATATTAACCTCACCTCAGGTTTTCTTCCTTACATCCCTGTCCTGCTATAGGGCATCGATTTGGAACTGGTTGTGCATCCTGCAGCTTGTTGGGTTACTTTGGTTGGCTATTGTACCGTATCATAGGCGCATTCTTCACTGCAATTCTAACCTCTCACCTACTTCTCCTTCCCAGCTTATCAGCCCAAAACGTACGTATGTAGATCCTTAGATCAATACATCTTCACTGCAACTTTGACCCCGTCTCAGTCTTTCTTGCTTGCACCCATCGCTATAGATCTGCACTCCTTTACGTTCTTTCTGCACTGCAATTTTAACCCACCCCCGGACTTACTGCTGTCGGTCTATTACTCACCTCTGCAAGCTGCTTGATCAATTATCAAAATGAGGCTGTGGTTAATTCGACCTGATACAAAGGGGGGCTAGAGTGACTCTTGAGTCTGTACTATAATTTAAACACCCTTATACTACCTCTACATTTTATCTGCGTCTAGGCAGTTTCACCGTTCTCAGGTCTTGTTAAACTTGATACCACTCACTCACAATTCAAGCCGCTAAAGTCTCCAGATAAATCATGATGAGTTCTGATCGAAGAACCGCCTTGAAAAAAAGGATCGTCGGGCCTAGCAACTGCACTGCAATTTTAACCTCGTCTGAGGCTTTCTGTGACCTGCAGTGAACTTCCAGTGCCATCATCATATGCAATACGTCAACATACTCCTCTGGGTTTCTCGTATCCATGCCTATCATGGCTATCGGCTGGGGGTTAGCGTAGTTATCTCACATTTTTACCCATCCGTTCTGTTTCTCTCTCTAAAACATCAAAAAGAGAGAGAAGACTTCAGACAACAATATTGGCTCGAAGGACTGCCTTCAAGTCTAGAGGCTGCTTCAAAAGCAGATATGAGGACTCCATTACCATAAACTTCCACTATGTATTACGTACAGTACACTTGCGTTGTAGTAACGATACTTCTTCATGCATTATGTTGTATCAGGCCTGCGAAAGTTGTTAGCGATATGGAGCTAAGGGTTGAGGCCCAGATATCAATTAACTGCCTCTTATTATTGCACAGGGCAATTCACAAATGGTCTTACAATATTAAATTAGGCAAGGGTTAAAAGACGAAGAAATTTGTGCTTATATCGAGAGAGTCGCTGTGTTGGAGGCATTCTTCACCAAAGCTTATAGTATATTCGTATTGTATTTTTCCTATGTGCGATCATGATCTATGTCTAGGGAGATATGTCCATAATGTTTAAACCAAGTTGTACTGTTTTAACTTGAGTTTTGATCCAAGTGGGATAATTATGCACATGAATGTGGAAGTTCTACTGCCAAATTTGCCTCACTCGTTTCACTGCAATCTTAACCCCCTCCAGGACCTTTCCCAGGCTCTATCATATCACTAAAATTACTAAACAAATATACAACCCGGTGGGTTTAACAGAATGCCGAAGGTTCATTGTCAGCTTGTATGTCTCAACGATATATGCACTGCAATTTTAACCCACCTCAAGGCCTTCCAAACTATAGCTTCTTCTCTCAGCCTTGTATGATTGTAACAACTTACAAGCACTGCAATTTTAGCTGTCTGGTAGACTTGATACTGCAGATACTTTCCGACCTCCATACCGCCGCCCTAATTTTTTCACTGCGATTTTAACACCCACCCAGGCTTGCTCCCATCTAGGTATAGACATGGGAGTATCAGCCCGCAGTTCGATATCAAGCTGGTAACGTATTTACTATTCTTTCTAATTTTTTATATATTATTTATAAATATGCCTACTCAGAGGAACTTCTTATAATATCAAGCCCCTCCTTTACATTCCAAAAGACAAGGTAGATCCAAACCTTCATCGAGTCACTTCACACGCCAGAACCTTGATCTGCATCCTCTACATCACAAGACACCCTTCCAATTCATTATGAGAGGTGAGAATTATATATATTAGGTATCAGCTTAAAAGCACAAGCACGCTTCCCATCAGCCCGCCATACACCCCTCGACAAAGCAAGATTGCTTCCTTTCACTTACAATATACACCATCAATCCCAAATGATCCTCGCCGGATTTCGCTCAAAATAAACAATAAAAACAAGAAATGCAACTCCTCGTACAAGACGAAAACAAAAATGCAAAACAGTATTTGATGGATGAATTTTTCCTAATAAACGCCATGCCGCTTCGTATCCCTGAACCCTTGGTATCTTCAACATGACCCAATAAGCGCCAGACCATAGTCTCTTTTGGATTTTCTCTCTCGCTCTCCTTCTCTTTCTCTCTTTGTTCCCAAGTCCTGTTTTTGTTGGGTTGTGTTGTACTGTTATTTGTTTGTGGTGTGAGCGACGCTACTCGAGCTCGTGATCCCGTGGTATCGTTCGGTCATTTCAGAACCGACATCTCGGCGCAGTCCTACTATCGAGGAGTCTCCTTGAACCGCTTAACCCAATGCTGTCGAACACGACCAGGCATCTTACAAAACACCATGGCCTTGCATTCATTAATGAGCACGCCCTCAGAGATCTTAACCTGCAGATCCAAATCTTCATCGGCAAAGTCACGGAAGAAAATGTCCAGCGCTTCCTCCTGCCAGCGTAAAACATTTCGGGATCGCACTGCTTCGACAAGCTCTTCCATTGCTGGTCCATTGCCGTTGGACAAGACCTGGCTGTCGGCCTGCGATGGGGACCCAGCACTCGGGCCATCACGCACGGCCATGGGTAGCATAGACGAGTTGAGGATGGAAGCGGTGAGGGCACGTGAGCCATCGTTGGACGAAGTACGACGACGCTTGCCGGGCGATTCGGGTGCCGCGGAATGTCCCATGGGTATGGTGGTAGTGGGCGGCGAGGGTTCGAACATGACTGGAGTACTCGTGCTAGGCAGCTGTCGCTTGCGACTCTGTGTGATGGTCTCGTCGGGCGGGGTAAGAGCGTTCGCGTTTGCTACGGTCGGGGGTCCTCGAGGAGGAATAGTCGTCGAGGTCGGTCGTTGCTGCGGCGCCGAGGCAGTGGAGGAGGTGGTGGGAGTTTGTGTCAACATGGGTCGCGAGTTGGGACTCTCGAGGCCAGGAGGTCGCGGAGGTGGAGGATCGCTTTGTAGATTGAGGATACCCGTTCCTGGCATATCAGGATCGTCGCTGATGGGACCGTCGGTTCGCCGCCTAGGCTTCATTATACGTTTGGGTGCGCCACCAGATCCGATGACGTCTGGATAAAGAACCTCCATGAAATCTTCGTGATCAAAAGGTCGACCACGCAAAGCCCTAGAAAGGGGTTCCCTCTACTTCAGAGTCAGTACGTGCTTGGGACGCAGTCGTTGATGCCTCCAGCGAGCCCTCCCCCCATCTCGCGTGATAACAATCTCCCCCCCAAATCATTCCCATCGCGACCGTGCAAAGAAATGTATTACCTCTATATGCGCAGCCCAGGCCTCCTCGGTAGCCGTCACCGTCCTCGACTCGGGATTATACACAAACTCGGGATCCTCGCGCAAACCGCGCCATAACCGGAACCGCTTCCTCGCATTGTCGCTCTTGTTGATCAGATGGCTCTTGGCAGGGTAGGCGCCGTGACTTTCCTGCAGGGCGACGGCGGCGCGCTCCCAAGCTTCGGCCTTGAAGGATGAGTTTTCGCGTAGACCGAGCTGGACGCTCTCACAAAGACTTCGGAAGAAAGTGGCTTCGTATGCGGGAGTCCAGCTGAAGCGCGGAGCTCTTCGATCGCGGTCGACTCGGACTGGGGGCTGACCGTCGGGGCCGAGGACATCGGCATCGTCTTCGGACATTTCGTACAAAACGGGTAAAGAAGGGAAGATAAAAAAAGAAGGACGTTATGAAGAAGCCGATGGGAAGGGGAAAAAAAAAGGTCCAAGCCCCCTTGTTGACGTTTTAGAGCGTGGGCTGAGCTGAAGCCGAAGCAAATGCTCTGCTCCAACGATTTGGGAGGGGGGTTTGGGATTGTTGGTGAAGTTTCTAGGGTCAGAACCAGATCGACATTGGATTCGGGATTAGATTGAGATTGATTGTCAAGATTGGTTTGATTTGATCTAGCCTCTTGTCGTTTCGTCTTTCTGTCCCAGTTGGGACTGACTCTGACTCGGCTGCCCGGGCGGTGAGTTTATTGAGGGTGGGGAAAGAAAAAAAAGGTCACCTGAACCACTGGGAATTTCACTTGACATCCACTGAATCTGTCTGTATCACGTGTCTCAATTCTTCTGTCGGGTACCTAGAATTAGGTCTTGACCGTTGAAGAAATTAGGGGATAAAGGATATTTAATTACATACTTGATCGACTCTCAATATTAAAACCCAAACTAGTCATGATGACATCTTGACCTGGATTAAACTGCAAGTCACCGGAACTTTTGCTCCATGTCACTTCTGACATCTGATGAACAGGGGTATAGCTACAGTAGTTATGTATGTACTGTAGCTGAGGCTCAAACTCTCCGAGAAATGTCCATCTTATTGGTCTATATTGTAGATGAGCTCTGTATTTATTACAAGGATTGACCTCAGAATACAGTAATTGAGATTTATTATTCTTATTCGTATTAATACTAGACTCTCTACTCTGTAACTCTGGTCAAGTTGTAACAAGACTCATGTAATTATGGAGATGTTTCCACTCAAATGGAGCTTCTTTTCCCGACGGTTGCGATGTAGCCGCGATTAACGCTGAATTATATCGATAATTAATTCTCACAATCTCGACTTTATAACCAAATGCCAAGAACCAAAATGCGTCATTCATTATTGCCAAATTTTATTGTGGATAATTATTGTTGTTCCTGAAGCAGGGGGGGACGATATTACTTGGCCAACATATCTATTCCATACTACTCAAAAAACCAACAATTACAAGAATACGTAATGTAAAGGATCATTATAAAAAGACTTAGAAAGAAAGTAGAAGCATAAAGACAGCCGCTCCCAAAGTCACAATTCCAACTTCTCGGCTTGCAGCATCAGATACAATGACAGGGTATTCATCTCCAGCTCCTACAAAACGTTAGCTTGTCATTGTGTCAAGGAAATATTAGCGAGCTTACCGGGATGAGCACTCTCTTCAGCACCAGGTGCCGAGGTTGGCTTAATGCTCGAGTGGAAACCTTCGTTCTCGTTGGGCTTGGGGATAGGCATGGGTTCTCCTTCAGGTTTATCGGCAGGGATATGAACATCGGGAGAGTTGACAGGCTTGGCTTCGTTATCGTACTTGGAGCCATTGTCGTAGTATTCGTCCTTGGAGCCATTGTCGTAGTATTCGTCCTTGGAGCCATTGTCATAGTATTCGTCTTTGCTATCACCCTCAGACTTGTAACCATCACCCTTGCCGCCAGAAGAGGGCACCGCAGTAGGATGTGCGACGTCGTTGATATAAGGACGATCCTTCACAGGGTAGGTGATAGTAGCAACAACTGGTTCAGGGCCACAAGTAGTACAAGTCTGAACATCACACGTAAATCCAAACGGAATAGAGTGCGAGTCCATGGTCGGCTTGGCTTCCAAACCGCTGTACCTCTCCGTGATGACGTACTCCTGATCGCAAAGACCAGTGGGACAGAAGGCGTGGTACTTTGTAGTGTACGCAACAGTCTGCACGCAAGTAGGACAACCGCAGGACTCGCAGTTGGGAGCGTCAACCTCGACGATGATGGGTCCTCCAGTGACAGCTGGCTCGTGAACGATACATGTCGCGCCGATGACCACGGGAGTAGGTTCAGCTAGAGCATCGCGAGTAAAGCATTGCGTGATGGTTGCAGTGCGGTATTCCAGCTGAACATCATCTTCAGCTGCTCTCACGATAGTAAAGAGCGCTGGGATGAGGAGGGACTTGAAAAACATGATGCAAAAGAGCGTGGGTGGTAAACAACCTGAATGAACGAGTGACTGGGGGCAGAAAGGTAAGAGTAGTTACAAAGACAAACGGTAAATAGAAATATGAGAAGATTCAGGGTTTATGAGCGAGTTTTACTCAAGACCTCCCTTGACATAAGAACCTGTTGGTCCAACAAGCCGGTAATTTTAACTCCCAAGCCATAAAGTCTGTGTGGCTAGCTGAGTGTCAAACTGCCTCATTTAATCTACAAGACCTGCATATGATGTTATTATCGTTATATCTCACCATGTCTCTCCATGAGCCAATATTTCAACATGTGGAAATACAAACAAACCCAAAGCATCTCGAACAAAACCCGGACATACTCCTGTTTTCTGACAGTGAAGCCACAGACAAAAGCAAAACTTACCAAAACATCAGAAACATAAAGGTCTGTTGGTTCCAGGAATTCTCAACTATGTGAGGGAGATTTGCATTGCAAGGGAGATGTCAAACGGTTGAGCCAGTTATATTAAGGCTGATGTCTCACTCCGGATATTGGACATTTTTCTATCTGGTCAAATCGTACCAGACCAGAGACTCAAGGTCTAGATCGGCCGACACGTGGCTTGGAAGGTCTGGACTTGGCCAAGACAAGATCGATAGATCTATGCAGTCTTATTCCTCCCCCCTTGCGGATTTGTATCTCAGATCTCCTGGTGAGGCTGATGTATTATGCATCACTACTCATTTTCCATCTGAAGCCTGTCTCGTAGGTATTGCTTCTATGACTAGGTGATGGATGCGCCTCCTGTTTAACCAAAATTACACGATCAAGAAGGAATTTGTTAAAAGAATTGCTGTTTGTCCACTTCTATTTGTGAAATGTCGAGAAATTCACTGTCGTTTTTTCTGTCTCCAGGCTGTCAATCATTAACTTTTCGCCATGGTTCCCAAAGGTCTTGCTTCTTTGCTGCTTTCATGCTTCTCTACTTTTGCTTCTGCTTCTGCTTTGCAAAAGGTTGAGAATTTGCCAGAGACGTGGTGTGTCACGTACCTATCGACTTACCTCGTCCCTGTCAACACTGCCCCTTCGTCTGAAGCAACTTCTCTGTCGATTTCTTCCATTGTGGATGGCATTGTTGCCGAGCCTCAGGATATCACTCTCACGATCCCTACTCAAGAGGCAGACACTTCTAACCTTGAGACTCTGAACCCTTCACTGTCCACTTCCCTTTCTTTTCCCATCGACGGCCCCCTTTCCACTTCTACTGAAGACTATGTCTTTGTGACAACCTCTCTTCCTCCAAACTTTGAGACTTCTACCCCAGAACCTACCGCAGATCCTGAAATTCCTGGACCCGGTGGTCGAGCTGTTGTATTCCGCGTCATCCCAAGTTCTCAAGACATCAAACGAACTTTCTACAGGAGAGCACTTGGAGGCTTTGTAGGCTCCCAGGCAGATCTCTGTGACGATGCTATCGTCTTCAATTTGTTTGAGGGTCGTCTCTTCGATGGTGACTCTCCCATCTACTACAACGGCGAGAACTACAAGGAACTTCGTGGTCAACCCGGACCTCTTCCTCGCGGTGCCATCACTTCCACTTTTCTCGAAGAGGGCGGCTACGCTCAGTTCGTCAGCTCTTCTCTTCCAGGCGGTCGAGCAGGTTTCTGCCAAGTTTCATCAAATGGTCAAGTCTATCTGACATTTGGATCTTCTCCACCCAATTGTGTTCCCGTTAGGCTTTCTGTCGTGGGAGGTACGTTATTCTTGTCTATCCATGCATCATTGACTAACATACTTTTACCTCAGTCGAGGAGTGCCTAGATGAGGCATCAACATCACTCGGGCCAATCTTTACAGAGCCAACCTCCATCGACGTCCCTTTGACTGAAGATCTTCCCCAGACAAGACCATTCCCGACCACCTCTGTCCGCTTCTCCAACAGTTCCACTGCAAGCATCAACTTCCCAGTTGGCCCTACACAATCTTCTATACTTTCTTTTGTTACTATCAGTACAGATGACAATGTGCCTACCGTTCCAATTTCTCAATCAGACCCTATTCTTCCCACAAGCACGGATGTCGTTTCTTCCCTTACAGACATCGCCCCCATTGAGAACTCTTCAAATGAACCTATATTTCCACCTGAAGAGACATCAACATTGATCATCACCAGTTCGGAAACAGATTCCGTCTTTGTCTCTGAGACTAGCACTGTTGTCTCAGAACTTGATGAGACCTCTAGCACAGAGGCTACTGCTACCACTATCATCTCTGTATTCCCTATCACCAACCCTGAACTTGAAACCACTCCCTTGGAAACCAGCAGTACCGCTGAGATGTCTGAGGATACAGCCCTCGAGACCACCACTGCCGAGACCACCACTGCTGATACAACAACCGCTGATACAACAACCGCTGATACAACTACTGCCGATACAACTACTGCTGATACAACTACTGCTGAAATAACAACAGCTCCTGATACCACAACGACTGCTGATCCCACTACAGCAGAACCTACAACCACCACTGCCGAGCCAGTATTCCAACGCCTATGTCCCCAGGCAATCAACGGTATCGACCTCTTCACAGGCGAAACCTACTATGACGACAAAGTCCGCCCCATAACCTCCCCATTCGACGTCGGTCTCTACGGCGAATTCGGCAGAACGCTCTACGTCAGCGATAACGGCCAAGTAACCATCAACGACCCCCAAGGCGGCTGGATGTACGCCAACACCAACCTTCCCGTCACCTCCATCGCCCCCCTAACAATCTTTACCTACTGGGACGACATGGACATTGACAGAAGTCTCGGACATCAAATCACGTACGAAATCGCCGGTGATCCGATCAATGGCAGGGTGTTAAAGATAGACTGGTGTGTCGGGTCCTATCCTAGAGAAGGAGGTTATAACCACTGGACATTGAGTCTCTATGAGAATAGACCTGGACAGGCAATGATAACTTATGATTCGACAGCCAAGAAGGGTAGTTCGGCTACGGTTGGTGTGCAGAACCGCAACAAGGGATTCTTTAAACAGTTCTCCATCAACACTCCTAATTCGATCACGGACAGCACTGTTATTGAATTCATTACGATGGATGATGGACGTACGGACATTTACAGATATGGTTACTAGGGCTTTACTTCCTTCTTTCTTTTAACTTTCATGTATAAACTTATAAAATATTCACACGCTATATCAAGTCTTTCAGTCATGCTTTGGTATGATTCAAGAATTATGGAGGTCTCTGGGGAAGATGATCTCAGCTATTATGCTTGTACGAGAGTTTGTCATTGAAGATTGGCCTGGATGAGTTCTTGTATCTTCACCTAGTACCAACATCTATTCTCACACAACCTTTTCTATTGAAATAAACTATGTTTGCCAGTATATCAGTCTTGCAAGTAACAAGATAATCCTTGAAAGAATCGCGCCAACCATCCAAGTTTCCATGATAATCACCAGACCTCAATACAACACCCCGATAAAAAGTCAAATAAACACATATTCTCCATACAAAGATTTCAAAATATGCTATATATATATATATTATATAT
>JABFFG010000449.1:0-24515 GCA_013623685.1 Fusarium transvaalense
CTATTTTAATAGCCGATTTATAATTAATTGCCTGTAAATAATACCTACGGTGAGAAGACGGCTTTCTGGCAGAAGAAGAATTTTAGAAATATATCTAGCTGAAAATTACAACTGTTACAACAATGGACGCCAGAGGTATATTGGAAATGGATGAGAGAGTTGTTATTGGAGTGGCTACAGTTTGAGAGAGAATTAGTGGTTGTTTGAGGACTTGTGGGTTTCGAACCAAGCGTGATGAGATTTGATATGATATCGTAATTGTCAATCACACTACCAGTTAGTAGAATTGATTTTTCTGCCCCACTCCAGAGGGAAGAGTCTATATTCAACATTACAGATAATGCAACAAAGGAGGCAGAGCTGCGTATGGCGATGGTGGCAAGTGGGGAAACTGCATGAAGTTTACGAGGTGACGTCTGAGAAATTGCCCAAGATAATCCAGGAAGGGCTCGACAAGCTAGAGCACAATCATACTAAAGCAGATTTGATGGATGCTCCACAATTAAACGGGGTCTACAACTGGCTGTTTAATCGACTGCCTGGTCCATTGTGCATGGAATGTGGACGCAGAGGTTGTACTTGTTGAGAGACACTGCAAGGCGAACAGGATTATTGGGCTCTGTATACCGTCTCATGCGTCTGATCTACTTCAGCCACTTGACGTTGGGCGCTTTGCGCCGCTGAAAAATGCCTGTGGTCGAGAAATAGAGCATCTGATCAGATGCTTTATAACCCATATTCTCAAGACCGAGTTCTATCTTGCCTTTCACGCCACGTTTGAAGTTAACAGGGCGGCTTCTCCAAACAATCATCGAACGTCTCTAAAATCCGTGGTGTGGTACTCATATCAGGGTTTCTGAAAACCTGGTCAAAACCTTGTCCTTGCTGTAGTGATGGGAAAACCGTGCGTGCAGCTTCGGCTTGCATGGGCGAGCGCTCGGATAACAGGCCTGACCAGTCTCTAACCAGTGTGAATGATCAAGATGTCGTTTCGGCTCTGTCATTTTCCTGGCACCATTCCTTTATGCAAATGTCAAATCAGGCTGTACGGGTGATGGTAATCGAACAGTACGCCAGGATGAGGCATCTGACTCCAAGACCAAGCCATGTATTTCAAGATTGATTTTGAGTCTAATATATCACGGGTGCCTGCGATTTTCAACTATGGTCTCTTGTACATGCGTGTTGATATTTTTTAACCTCAGTCTTCCTGCCACTCTTCGAGTCCGAGTATATATGGACGACTTGTGAGAATTGACGTACTATTTTCCTTTGCCGCCGATGCTCTCGAGCTCCACATCACGGCTCTCCGCACGTTCATCACAACCACCGATCAGTTTAACACGTATTAAGGTAGTTGAAACCGTCCTTTAGCTGCTCTTGCCACTGTTTCGGTCATCGGTTGGACCTCTTATAAGATACATACCTATTGATTCCTCCCTGTCTCGTAGGCAATAGGGTTATCGCTGTGCTGAGACCCATGGAAGACCATTCGCCATTCGGTCCAGGATGCAATTTCCAACCTTTCCGAGGGGAACATTTGTGGTCGGCGGATCATTTAGCTCCTATTAGTACACCAGGAGATCAGAGCAGCACGGTAGATGTCATCTACACGGAGACTGCTCCTCTACTCCATGGCTTCGTCGATAGCTATAATGCCGACTCAACAGACCGTTGGAATTATATCAGCCCTATGATTGAATCTACCTCAGGGTGGGATTGCCTTGGTTCTACCACGGAGTTTGCGGGCCCATTAGCATCCTCTAGGCATGTTGTTGCCAAAGATTTGCCTTCTGCCCAGGTTTATTCGTACCTTCCTTCAACAGCGAAAGATGCGATTCCGAAGCAAAATTATGATTCTGGCGATCTTTCAACCCGCAACGGCTCTATGCGAAGCTACCTGGCGTACGAGAACCTTGATTCAGAGCTAAACAACAAACGACTGTCTACTATTTATCGTACGAGAAATACTAGAAGCAAGGGCGCTCATACAGCCCAGCAGGGCAATGATCGCGTCAAAGAACCCCAAGAACGAAATCGAATCGCAGCCTACAAATCCCGCACCAAGCAGAGGGAAGACATATCAACACTCAACTCTCGCACGCAGGAGCTAGAGCATGTCCATCAGGAGCTTTCCACTTGCGTAGCCGATTTATCCCTCCAGGTATATGAGCTCAAGATGCAGATTCTACAACAGTCAGGGTGCAACTGCGCTCTAATGCGGGGCTACCTCGCCCAGGAGTCCCGGCGATACGTGCAGCAACCGTTGATGGAGGAGCCGCAGCCAGCGGTCTTGTTTTTGCAGACAGAGGCCCACATGCAATGCGAGCAGACGTAATGCAAGATCAGAAATGTCAGGCCAACCAGTGGCGGAAAGCTAGGGGGCTACATAATGATAATTTCTTTTTCTTTCCTCAATTACATGCCGCTAGGGCAGTAGCACAGGGAAAGTACCTAGCCTTATGGGAGGCTAGGTTGCTAGACTTGGCTGTCCAAGCTTATCACCTCGGGTGGTCGGCCCGCATGATGTATCGACATGTGGTAGGTGCCGGATACAGGTCACGCAGAAGTATGGTAGACCACCCTCCGCATCCCCGCGGTAACTATGAGAGAAACTTTCAAAGTACAGACAAGAGATAGCGGCGAGCAGGTTTATTGGAATATATATAAACTGAGAGAAGAAAAGCATTTGACGAAAGGATAAATACATAAGGATTAAATCCATGTGAAGGAATCTTTTCTTTGTCACATCTTCCTCACTTTCGAAATCGAAGTCCGGACGAAAACCAAACCATGGTATTGGAAGGAGGCCGTGCACGCAAGTTTTATCACAACGTTTGTATATGACACGTCGCTTTTGGCAGTGTCACAAAGCTTCTGTTTGCAAGCTGATCCTTGATTTCGTTGACTGACGAAGGAACAGGGGAAGATGCATGCTGCACTCACCCTTTGCAGCGGCCTTCTTGTTCCTATCGCTAAGCGTTTCAATTCGCCATGTTGATTCTGGGCTCGCAAAGGACGACCGTGAGCCGCGTGTGGTCTTTTCAAATCCTGCATGGCCTCTACATTCACATGCATCATCCCATCCGTCATGGATAATAAAACTCATCCACAACATTGGCGGGGGCGTTGCCATCCGTAGCCACGAGTCGGGAAGTGAAGACGACCCTGGATTAGGACGAGGCTACAGAACTCTGCAGATCTTTCCCCCACCGGCGCAAATAGCCCAATTGATAAAACGGAGAGTCATCGGAACTTGCCTCTGTCAACGTTGCTGAAAGCAGCGGAAAGCATAGTTATGGTGGGCTGGTGTCAGGACCGGGCTTGGTGATGGCGATGTGATGGGGGTCCGTGCCCGAAGCCCCAACTGAAAACATGATCCCGTCCTACTGGGAAAGAGAGCGATTTAACGGAGTCCGCGCCACGTCTTCAAGTAACCATTTCTGTCAATCTTTACCTATCTACTCGCAGCTCCACATCATCTGGTGTCATTGTTAGTCAAGGCCAGTAGGCTTTTCACTGTAGCCGTCAGTGCGAGCCGTTCTGCCGCTAAAAAGGGTAATATCATGGGTTAGACAAGAGCTAGCGATAAGACTCCGTCTGAGCGTCGGGTATAGTGGGGGCTATTACCGGCAAGCATGCTAACATCCCCAAACTCCTGAGACTAGAGTGTCGAATCGGAGGACCGGATCACTCCGGTACAGTCATATTTTGAAAACAGTGTATATCAATGCCCATGGAAAGAGCCGAGTGTGATGAGATCCCCTGAGTGTGGCTCTTATCACTGTGCATGAACTCAGCATTGCTCGAGCTATGAAACTTGTGGCGAAGTGTCTCCTCTGACCACCTGCCATGCCAATATGCCTTGGTTCGAATTGTGAAACTTGTACAAGCCACGAGCACGCCTTTAATTCATCCAGCATGTACTATGGGACTACTTAGCCATGTTCTTCCCAATGGGCTGCTCTACAGCTTGACCGGGCCCCAATGACGTTTTGTAATCAGTGGCGGACCCTGTAACAGACGTAAACATTCACCCGTGGCAGAATCAATTCCATTTCTCTCTTTGTCCTTATAGTTAGAAAGGGCGGTTGAGGAGAAGTGATCATAGCGGGGGAGCAATCATTTCCAGCCAAGTCTCCTTCCAACCAGGACACTTAATTCCAGTAGCACTAATGAATTGTCTTGAGTTATGTAAGTGAGGAGGATCTGGCAACTACCGTTCTGTTTTCAAATTAATGTAAGGTACATCGAAGACTTGAGTTGAGAACCTAACGATACCAACAATATTATCCGGCCTTTTTCTTGTGCCTCTTCCAAGTTGTCACTCCGAACCCTTTCCACATCAATAACCCCTTAACCTCCGATATAAGGCCTTTGACTTTCTTCATCACCATTCTCACCTGCAATCGTCATTATTATCTGTTCGCCGTCTATCGTTATCGTCTCCCTTAAACCCTTTTGCTTGACTGTTTTGCTTCCCCATCATCGTAACGCTGATGGACCATTACTTCGCCAAATATGTATCCTCCGCAAAAGATCATCACCGATACCAACAAGTCTCCACTGATCCAGGTCTTGACATTGATGTTTCTTGTTATCTCTCTTCTCTCATGCTCTGTCCGCATAGGAACGAAGATCCGCATGATCAAGACCTTGAGGGCCGATGATATCCTTGCCATCATCGCAACTGTAAGTAGAGGCTTGGTAGCTCGATTTACGAAGCAGAATCTCTAATCATTGTATGGTTATGCACGAACCTGCAGGTCCTTGCAATCGGCCAGTCTATCGTTACGTTCATAGAATGTGATAATGGACTGGGGAAGCCAGCTGATAGGTTGGACTCCAGCAAAATTGACACATTTTTCAAGGTACACATATTGACCACAGCCCGCAGAACTTTGGATAGAAGAATTGACTGAGTCTGCGACTACAGAGCCAATATGCGGCCAACACCATGTTCATTGCCTCCAGCTTCTGCTGTAAGCTATCAGGCACAGTTGGTCTCCGGACTATGAGCCGGGAAAGCCAGAAATGGATTATTTTTGGCTGTGACGCTGTCGTTGGCGGGTGGGGCGTTACTGCGCTTCTTCTTAATCTTTTCCAGTGTGAATTGCCTACGCCATGGATATACGCTAATGATAAGAAATGTATCGACCGAACCGCCTTCTGGACTTATTATTCTGTCACAAATATCATCACGGATATTTCTATTATTCTTATTATATGTGGAAGCATTCTGAAGATTCAAACATCATGGTCCAAGAAGATTTTGGTCATGAGTGTTTTTGGCAGTCGTATCTTGTATGTTTTATTCCCGCAATTGCGGTAGATCTCTCTGGCCCGCGTTAAGCAGAAAACACTAACAATAGTGGAAAAGGGTTACACCCGCAATTGCGGTTCAAATCTATCATTCCAACAAGGCTTTCGCCTCCACCGATTTCACTTTCGCGATCTGGAAAGCCGCTATCTCTTTACAGCTGGTCCAGTGCCTCTCTATTGTTACTATTTGCATCCCCAGCTTCAAGCCCTTCCTCGACAACCTGGAATCCGGCCAGATTCGTATTGACGACCTTCGGCGACAGGGCAAGTCTAGCAGCAACATCTACCCGATTAAGAGGCTGCGATATAGTGGATATAAGTCAGGACAGAACAGCCCTTTAGACAGTGGGTCACAACCGACCTTGTCGGTTGAGGAACCGGTCATGACTGAATCGCACCTTAACACGGTGTACGAGATGACTGAATTCTCCAAATCAATCGCATGCAGGAGTACAAGGCCGACGAAGGCGCAGGAGGGCCGTACCAGGGATGGGCAAAGCCGCATGAGCCACTCAAGTGAAATCATCCTCATCCAGCAGACATGTCAACTAGAAGTGCAGAGCATGCAAAAAATTGCCCTTCAGCAAGATTGAAGAAAGTTTCTCTTTTCTCGTCGAAGGACGCGTGGCGCTTTGGCTCTTACACCGGGAACAGTCAAAGGCCAGCCTTGTGAGAGGAGCTGATAAAGGGGCCGGGCAGCTTGGATCCACTGTCTTGCCAAGTGATAAATAGTTTGGGAAGCTAAAGCGAGACGAGAAATTGAGGTAGTGCGCCGATCTCCAGGGGTTCAAAGTGAGGAATCTACTATGAAGGGGAAATATTGCAGGGACATTCAATCCATAGAGACAGTGTTTGTACCCACTTACCCCTTGATAGTCACAGTAATACTTGGGGATGGCAGTAGTGTGAGACAATGGTTGTATACATAGTAGCACGGACATGGTATGGGAAGACGAAAATGGACAAGGAAACGAGTTGCCGATGTGGCTGGAGAGAAACGGGCAAATGAGAAGGTTGTTCGGGGAGACGCTTTGACCTGGAGTGAACATGAATATATTGGCAAATTTGAAGTGAGGACTTTTGCCGCACTGACCTTCTGCACACTTCATGCCAAGATGTCACCTTCGATAGACTATAGACTGATGCCATATCAGTGGCGCTGGACAGGCAGGTCCACGAGCCAAATGGTGGTTGATGGTCTCCACTTTCGTGCACGGGCACATCGGAGCAGACTTCCGGTTAACCAGGAAGAATAAACTCAAACTCAAGTATCGAACAGCATCACCAACCCTTCGCCTTGGGGAGGAAAGGCTACGGATATAAATAAAGCTACTTCTACCGTCACCCTTACATCATCTAAGGCTCCTAAGTTCTACCCATCTTTTCTCCTTCTACCTATTTAACTCCTCAATCCTGTTACTCCCTTGTGGTTCTTCTTCGATCTATTCATCCCGTAAACACGCATTCCGCTTTCGTTTCCCACATCGCTAAGATGGGTATCGACCACTTCAACTACGAGACAAACAATTTAGCAGCTGTTAAGGCCCATGAGGCACGTGAGGCCCGCGTCACTGTGAAAGCCGAGCCAAACTCTGCTCGGCATGCGAATGGCTACACTGATCGTGATCAATTGGCACGATTGGGCAAGCAGCAGGTGCTCAAGGTACGTTACCCTATCAGCAACTTGTTTATTTCATTATATCGCTCTAGATTTATTACTAACTACATTTCTTGGGCAGCGCAACTTTGGTTTTATGTCGATTCTCGGTTTCAGTTGTACTATTCTGATTACCTGGGAAGCTGTCACAGTTCTTTTCGCTCAAGGCCTCAATAACGGTGGTACCGCCGGCGTTATCTACAGTTTCCTCATTGTCTGGGTCGGAAACTTTAGCGTCTTCTCTACAATGTGCGAGCTAGCCTCTATGGCTCCCACGTCTGGTGGACAATACCATTGGGTTGCCATGATGGCACCACGATCCTGCGCCAAGTTCTTAAGCTATCTCACAGGGATATTGACGGTTGGAGGTTGGCAAGGCTCCGTTGCTTCCAGTGCACTTCTCACTGGAAATATGATTTTGGGTCTAACTTCCCTAAACGATAATAGCTTTGAACCTAAGCTTTGGCAGGGGACTTTGCTCTTTTGGGCCATATTGGCTTTTGCGGTCTTCATCAATACTCTCGTCAGTTCGGCGCTACCTAAGTTTGAGGGTTTAATTCTCATCTTGCACGTCTTGGGCTTCTTTGCAGTCCTTATTCCTCTTGTTATTCTAGGTCCTCATGGGGATAGTCAAGAGATCTTCACGAGCTTTGTGAACAATGGCCAATGGCCGTCTCAAGGATTATCCTTTATGGTTGGTATGATGGGTAATACCTTTGCCTTTATTGGCACTGATGCCGCTTTTCACGTATGTATACCCAGTTTTAGAATTTGTTTGAATGCAACTGGTGTAGATTGTTGCTTACTATATTGCAGATGTCTGAAGAAACTGTAAACCCATCCGTCATGGTCCCCCTTTCTGTCCTTCTCAGTCTCCTTATTAATGGTACTTCCGGCTTCGCTATGATTATTGCTATAGTATTCTGCATGGGTAACTTTGATGAAGCTATTACCTCTGGTCCAGGCCTACTAGGGTTCCCACATATATTTATCTTTAAGCAGGCAACGAACTCTACAGCTGCTGCTACCGTTATGGCAACAATTATTATGATCCTTGGAGCTTGTGCAACCGTCGGTATGCTTGCCTCAACTTCACGAGTATTCTGGTCCTTCGCTCGTGACCGCGGTCTCCCTTTCTGGCGTACCTTATCCAAGGTTAACGACCGCACTACAGTCCCCATATGGGCTGTCGCCGCAACTACCACTATTTCGGTACTATTATCGCTTATAAATATTGGGTCTCCCGTTGCATTTATTAATGTTACTTCTCTCTCAATCTCCTGTCTTTACGCCTCCTACCTTATTGCCGCTATTCTGCTCCTCTACCGCCGCACCACTAAAGGATTTACATTGCCAGCCTCTTCGAATCTTACAGCCTCTTCGAACTTTCCAGCCTTGGCTAATACTACGGGCGCCGAACTCATTTGGGGTCCATTCTATCTTCCGGGTGCTTTTGGTATTGTGAATAACATATTCGCAATCTGCTATTTAACAGTTGTTGGCTTCTTTAGCTTCTGGCCTTCAGTGCTAAACCCAACGCCCGCCTTGATGAACTATAGCGTTCTGGTATCTGGCTCTGTCGTTATTTTGAGTGTTATCTACTACTTCATGCGGGCTAGGAAAGAATATGACGGTCCTATTATAGAAACATAAAAATAGGGATTGCGGAATCGTGGATTACGGGAAGAAGGAATTTGAAGTTGTATTGTGGCAAGGTACTTCTCAAGGGCTATGCCGGGCAATGATTGGTTCATGTTAGCCCAGGATTAGGGCGTTAGTGGGCAAAAAGGTTGCAAGATTATGCCAGGTAACAGACAGATAATGCGAGAGGCCTATTTTTGTAATTATGTGTTTATGATCGACGAAAGACTGGTCTATCCAGATGTTGTGCAAAACGAGATCTATATACTGGGGATGTATTGAGTGGGGTATCGCAGTGCTTAGAACGATGGTGATCCCCAAGCTGTCTGACCCAAAAAGGATCGTAATATAAGGTTAATAGGTAGTAGTTTATGGGTGAGGTAATAAATGACTCGTGTATGTCAGTTCGCGATAGCTGGGGCCTTGACAGTCCTTATACGGCTGGTTTGGGCTTCACAATCGTCCGTAAGGAAATGGCCTTCTGCCTAACACTTTTGCAAGCTATCGAATCTTGAATACGTCGAATCTATAATACAAATAATTATCACTACTCAATTAGATTTCCCTTTTTACCTTTTCACTTTAGTTCATTGCTAAATCATCCGTCCCTGATTAATCAGTAGGCCAATATATCATATTGGACGACGTGCCTGAAAATGTCGCTACTATCAGGACGCAGTATTGTTGCGAGAACCAGTATCTACGGCATCGCGGTGAGCACCTATCAACTGAATTCCATATGACTCTTGCCGAATTTATCTTTTGCCCCAAACTTAGCGAGTCTATTGCTTTTGCCAGCAGTATTTAGAAGCAGTTTGCCTTGGAGTCTTATGGACCAACGGATTGAGATATTCAAAGAGTTCATGGAGACCTACGTGCGCTGAGAAGCGAAAAGACAGGTTTGCGTCAGTGATTCACCGATCGAATAGGCGCTGAAATGTTGCTTTGTCAAATCGAGCAACTAGTTCATTGTGAAACTCATCCCTTTTCCGCTTCCCGGAGGTAAGCTCATGGAGGTTGAATTGATTTAAAGGACTCCACGATACGTAGCGCTTTTGTTCTGACGGATCTGGCGGGAAGATATTGTGTGCTTTGCTAAGGTGATTTTCAATGGTCCGGGTATTCAACGCGATATAGGATTTTGATTTGGGGGCTTTTTACTGGGTGAAATGGCAGCAAAGCCAACGGGATATGCCTGGCTCGGTTGCGACAGTTATGGCTTGAACATGATAGCCACGAGCCCAAAACCATCCATTGCATTGTTCAATTCGAGCTGAGAGACTCCATGGCCACAGACGGTTCCAAAAACTATACTCAGACTTTGACGGCAATTGAGGTGTTAAGGGACGACGATAGATCTACTTTTATCAAATCTGACTGACTGGCTAAATCTAAGCAATTATCTGCGTCAGTTATAGACCTAGGTCTCTCAAATTGCTTGGAAAGGTGGCAGCCTTTTGCTCTTTTCTTCAACTGTGCATACCGAGGCTGATGAGGATCGCACGAAGAAGAAGCCGGCTAATAAAGGTGTACAATCACGGGCTATACAGCATGTCTTCAGTAGTGATAGCTTCAAAATCATTCCAATACCAACAATTCTTGCTGATTATAACGACGAAATGGATGACGTTGACCGAGGCGGTCAGTTGGGGGCATACACAACCTATATATACTGATTTGGTCGTGGCCCTTGGCAGGTACTCCTTCTGGGCTTCCTGTTCGATGAAGCACTTACGAGTAGTTCTGTCTTACAGCGCAAAACGCCTTGCTTTAACTGGAGGCCCTACACAACTGTGAAAGACTGGAAGGAGTGCATCTATAACGCGAGTCTTAACGCATATGCACAAGAAATCCAGACAAAAAAAGGAGGTAGGTAGGTCGAGTACGGAAGAAGACACTGAAGATCTAGAAACAAAGGTAAAATACACACAAAGAGACATCAACCATGTCAACAAGGGTATCAAATCAGATTGCTAGGCTTTCAAAGGCTTCAAACACGAGCAGCATCGACCTTTTAAGGAGAGGAAGGCAAAAGAACGCTATCTACAGCCTATAACAGAGAATGCATACAGCAAGCATTGTGGAGGCCGGGGTAGGCAGACCCGGTATGGCTACAAAGTATGTAAGATAGTGATGTTATACTAGACAGACCTGCTGGGAGTTCTATCACTATCTCGATATGAATTCCAGCGTGTCTAATTATTCTGGACAAGCTCAAACCCATCGAATTCAGAGAGATATTCACCGATAGCTATTGAAGTAAACACCTTACGGTATTTCAGACTAAACCAAATATACCCCACGAGGAGGTGAAGCCGATATAACAGATCAGGAAATAGTTGAAAAGCGCCAGAGTTAAAATAAAAGCAGTTATATAAATATTGGCTTACTATATAATCGAATGAAAGTAATATAACAGTATGTAATCTAACGAGTTAGAAGCTCTTCAAACATATTAATTAAGGCTTTCTAGCAGAGGATACTAGTTGTGATTTCTTGTTATACTCTACACTGGAATGGCAAGACATTGGTCATACGTATATATATATAGTTAAGCGTTTTCAGTCCATTGCGGGTATAAATAAGATGTTACAAAGCATCATCTTAAATCGGGATGCCATGAGGGGGTAATTATCGCAATACATAAAGCGGCCCCAGAGCATCGAGGCCAATCACAAGGTGGCAAATCTACTGCTTGGCAGTTGCATGGAAGGATTGCCAACTTCGATTTTCGGCCCATAGGGGTTATAAACCGCAGTCTCGTAAGTCTTCAACTGCCCGATAATCCTAACTTCGATCGGAAGGTCATAATTTGAGAATTGTTCCTGCTGATTCGTGTAAAAGCATTCCTGAGCCATAGTACTAGAGACTGGCATTGCGAAAAAGGTCCTGTGGCTATTTCGAATTGGGGCTTCAGTGGGTAAGGCTGAATATGGTAATTCTAAAGGAGGTCTTTCAACTCGCTGAGGAAGCTGGTGATGAGGTTGTATAGCGTTAATCATTGTTATAATCCCTGGATTGCCCTGCTCGGTAATACTGTACATTTGACGTAGCAAATTCGTGGTTCGATGGGGTGATGAACTATTGACATAATAGTCAGGTATAGGTTAGTCATGGAATTGTTGAGGGACATTTAAAGGAATGTCATATAGATTGGCATATTGCTGTGGCATATACTGGTTGTGGAATTGTTGATTAGGGTCGGCATATGGACTTGCATGATATAACGGGCTGCGCAGAATCCCTTGGTCTTTAGAAATAATATCAAGAGGTGACCAGGTCGTTGCAGAGTGTAGGGGGGTTGAAGAAGGCCCGTCTTTGTCTGAACTTGATGAGCAATCGTGTAGGATGTCGTTAGGGCTCGTTCCTTATTGGTGCAATCTTCGGTAATGCTTAACCATCCTAGGCTTTCTACAGAAGCTATATTATGTATTAGAACTTAGGGTAAACCAAGATATTCTTCGTCCTACCTCTTAGAGCAACCACTATACACACATTAGTAGGGATATATACCGGTATGGACACATCGATAACGGGCAAGACTTGAAGACTTTAAAACTTGATTAACGTTCAGTAAGCTTACAGATATTAGCTAATACGTATATTAGAGAAACGTTTTCTGCAGTTACTTTATTGGCATTGGTGCGGCTTCTCTCCAGTATGTGTTTAAATATGGACGGTTAAGCCACTTTGCTGGATAAAGCTCTTTCTGTATTCCTAAATCGGGCATGCGTAAGGTCGCTTATTCGTGTGGATTCGGTAATGTCTTTGCAGATCACTTCTATAGTTGAAGCCCTATGCCAATAATTAGCTTGCTATTAGAAGTCTGAAGGTGAAGATGAAGTTCCTTTGTGCATGATTGCCAGTCGCATTGGAAAGAATGAGTAGTGAGCTTTTTGTTAACTAACTTTATAACTTCTTTCTATTGTGACTTTTGAGAGGCCTTGACTTAATACTGTAAGGCAATATAGCGACAGTGTTGGTTATGGATTAATCGAATAATGTCAACTACCATCTGGTAATAGTGTACTAAGAATAAGCAACCTGAAGCCAAATAATTGAAAGGTTCAGAAGAGAAGAGTAGGTCGAGGGGCAACGTGTATATAGCTGGCACAGGCTGGCGTATTATGTTTTCAGCACTATGCTCGATACCGGTAGCAGCTAAGTGAGTGGTAGATACAGTCAGGGTACGCCATGAGCAGAAACTGGCTGTTTGACTGAACAATGTGTGTTAATATAGGTATTTTCTGACTTCTACTGAATTAGGAGAGGCGCCGGGCCTTACATTCAATTCAAGATGATAGCTTGTCAAGGTTCAGGTTATGGATGGAAGATTTGGAGGGGCTCTGCAATGCAAACCAGCCAGCCGCAGGTCTTACAAGACAATTCTTAGGATGCAGCCGAGGTATACTTGACCTAATACAGTCTCAAGCATGAACTATGATTATGGTAGCCTAGCGAACTGTGGAGGCTTTTGATTAACTGCAAATATCTATTCGAAGCTATAACGCGGATTGTGTGGACTTTTCGCCTATAATAGGATGAAGCACGAAGCCATAAGGCTACTCATGCCGTTTATGACTGTCACCCTTTTTTACCTGCATATGTATGATACTAACCAGTCCGTAAACATTCCGGCTTGCAGTGCGTCTTCTATTTTGTGGCGTTCAGTACTCCATAATGATACATTTGTTACGTAAGGAGCGATCTCTTAAGCATGCGGCAGTTATTTGGTTAAGGATGACGATGGATGTAATGGAGTGTACTCCAGCAATATAAGATTCATTTTTACCCCGCTGTACCTCCTGAACTCACAGAAAGGCGTGGAAATATTACTATTATCCGATTAACCCCTACCAAGCTGGCAGATAACCTTACCAGCAGACGGGAAACCATTTAGCAAGGATCAACATATATAACAAACACTCGATTGGGTTAACCTACCAATCGGGTATAACTCACTCTCACTTGCAAGGTACTAGATACCTGTAATACGAAATGCATGTATACAGGGCCCTTGTTCAGTCTTACGCCACAACTGAACCGGTAGGAATTATGACTGAGAAATACTTCATTTTGTTGTTTGAAACAGCATTCCATTTCGCAGGGCGTTAAAGCGAAAGAATGACTGCATAATGTGCCGTCGAACTACAGGTTTGCATAAATGAGACAACAACGCTAGCATTTGTGAATCCAGGAAAATTACCATGGATGAACGTATGGCAGAGCCACAAAAGAGTTATCACTTTCTATCTGTTGTAGTTACAGGCCCGCTACGGCAGTGACCGGGAGTGAATACCTGACCTTATGGGTGGTCAAGTTTCTGGGACCACGCTAAGGCGTATAGCCCGTATGATGTATCAATATGTGGTAGATGTTGGATACCAGTTACGGAAAAAATGTTTCAGATCGTCTTCTGCTTCCCCGTGGTGTTTGAGAGATTTTCATATTACAGGCAAGCGACAGCAGCGAGAAAGTTGGTAATATATATATAAATAGAGAGACTAGTAGCGTCTGATGGAATAATTAACAGCTATATAATAACATTTGGCTTCTTGGTGTAATCTGATGTAGAAATGGATATGTGCAGTAGAATTAACTCTATGGTAAGGCGGCTTCCCTTCGTTAATAGGTGTCCAATTGAAAAACAAAGATTAGTCTTGGGTAGAGGAGCCCATGCATGCGAGCTTAATCGGCACGTTCACATGCATGTGACATCGCTTTTAGCAGACATAAAAAAGTTATGCCAGCGCATTGACGTTTAATTCGGCGAAATGACATGGAGCTAACGGAAGGTAAGCTCCGAGCTGCCCTGATCCCTCCCCTGCAGCGGCCTTGTTGTCTCTTTTTGTTCAGTCTCTTAATGCAACATGCTGCTATCAGGCATGCAAGCCAAACTGTCATATTCATTCCTTCTAAGATTCTGCAAGGCTCGCTCTTGAAGACCCAAACATGGGAATCTGAATCCAAGCCACAATATTTGCAGGACCTTGTTCCACCTGCATCCTAGCTGTATAAGAAAGAATAACCCTTAATTAAGACGGGACCGCAGAACCTTGCAGATCTTTCTTTACACTAACATATGTAGTCACATTGACAAGGCGGGGCCATCAGAACTTACCCTGTCAGCGCTGCCTTATAAACTTAGTGGTGAAGGCGTGATGCGTCCGTGCCCGAAGCCCCCAACTGAAAATCCGAAACCGTTCCTTCTGGACACGGAGGTGGTGAAATTGTTGATCATGGGTAAGGATGGTTTCCCGATGCCGTTGGTGTGGGAGGCAACTGGCTCCAGCATGGAAACTTATTTGTATCCGTACTTGGCAAATAACTAACCGCAACGGTGGCGAGGAGCGCCGCACTCTCATCAAAACACTGAACGCCGGCTGAGCTAAGCTAGCGCAACAAGCAGGGGCTGTGTTTATCAGCTTCTTAAGTCTTATTTGTTTCTGCTAAACGCCAGGTACAGGAAAAAAGTCACTAGTGTATTCCTTAATGCAAGCCGCTTCTACCCCTGATGTTGCGTGAATATTTTATCTCGGTTGTTTATTATATACACATAAGGATGTGGCGTTGATGCATTCCTACCGCTTTTGACGCAGTCAACCGTATCTTTATTCTACTGCCATCTATACATACGCACCGTTATTTGTCTAGAACATTTTAGAACTTGCTAACCTATCTATCTATAAACGAATGCCGCGTTAAGTCATCAAGGAAGCCTTAACTATCAATCCTGACTATTTGCTTTTAGCATCATATCATGTTACGCCATAGCTAGTAGAGGGTGGGCTGCTCAGTGTTGGTTCAATCCTCTCCGTCACTCTATCAAGGGTAAGACAGTAACTAGCGAGATGACCCCGTCCAAGCGTCTGGGAAAACTTGGGGCTGCTGCCGGCAAACGCGCTAGTGCGTCCCAGACCACCGGGACTGGTGGATGATGGATGGCGGGATCGAGTCTCTGCCGGGCTAGCCCATGTATGAAAAACGACGGGATTAATGCCATCGAATGAGACATAATCCCCGGTCGTGGAAATGCCACGACCGGGTATTACCAGGTAGCCGGGAACGCGCCTCATCCAAACCACTTTTATATGGCTATCTGCCAACCCTACCAAGTATTAAGCAAACCATCAGCCCATCCCCCGTTGTATTTCTTATTATCTTCTAGGCGCTTCAGTATTGACCGTAACTGGCCAATACATTTTGAAACATTTACGATGGAGTCCCTTTACCAGGTTGATCCTCCACAGAGTGTCTATGAGACCCCTTCGTTGACTTCATCTTCGCTAGAGCTCGGCGGTAAGTCAATATACTGCACCTTGTTGCTACTTGTCATGATTGCACCTATTGGTGGCAGATTCATTGCCCTTACCGGAAGACTGGTTGACTTATTTAGATCAAGCAATCGAGGAAGGCAAAGCCCCGCTTCAGGAATTGACGACTGAATACTCGAACCCAGTCACCGTCTGTTCAGTCAAACGCAGACAGGCTGGCGATCGTGTATATAACGAACATGCAAAGAAACCCAAGATCTCTCAAGAAAGTCCCGAGTTAGACTCCATTAATTTAAGTTCTATCTTATTGCTACCTAACCCTGGTATACAGATTGGCCTAAGGGATTCAGCTACCATCTCAGAGGATCAGCCGCATGCTGGCTTACAGGCAATGTCAATACTCGAGTTAAAAGCACTAGAAGAGTCTGTGCTTAGCGCCTTTGAATACAGCGATAATGTTGTTGTATTGGGAGAGAATAAGTTCCCTGTACCGATGGGTAGCGAAATCAACAGTTTTCTCAAGTTCAAACGCACCCATCCCGACTTGGGAGGAAGAGCTCGTGTCCTCACATACCCTCAACGAGCCATGCCAGCCTGTTGGAATGCGGCAGTACAAAAGCCGTTAGATCGGATCTTGTTAGCTTTTTGTACGTTATACATTGGTGGTTGCATTCGAAGCGCTTGTCATGGCGATGAGCAACCCAGAGCGTGTTCTATACATCTAACATTCTATCTACCATTAGATTGGTGTGCGATCTGCACTGGCAAGAGTCTTATCCCTGAGACGAATCCATGGCTTGACTTTGTTATATTCCAAAATAGTCCTGGAATCCGATGGGCTATCCTGTGCCTTGCTGCCGTTCATCTTCACGACCATGCCCCCGACAGAGGAAATGATGATCGAGTGATCCGGAACAATGCATTCGGCTATCGAGCTATTCAATTACACAAGCACACTGTTGCCTATCTTCGCAACCTCCTCGGCTGCAAGCAAGATGGATCGTCCAGCGAGATCGTATCGTTGATAATACTTCTCTCCACTATAGATGCAAGTGATAAATATCCTCTGGGATCAATTACATAAACTAACCGATTAGACCCTCCGGATCGAGCCACGAAGGAAGGCTCCCTTTGAGCCCCCATGGTATCAGGGACTAAGACTGGCGGAGAAGCACCTCGATATGATGAACCAAAAACCCTCGTTCTGGGAGGAAGAAAGCTGGAATCAGAAGATTCCAAAGAGTTTGAAAGATACCTTGCCGATGGGCCTTGGGGAGTCCCAACCGACTAGGCAAAAAAGCCCTCAACTCATAAGTCTTCACGAAACCCACTCAACAAGCCCAACGGGTACCTCACCGACAAGCCCTCAGCACCCCCAGCCGACAAGCCTTCACATTTCTCAGGCCGTCGTGGTTGCTCGGGGGATTATCCTTGCGCAGGTAATGTGGAAACTGCCACAGCCAGAAAAGCTTGTTCCAACGGAGGAAAGCCGTCGGTTTAGCTGGTTGCTACAGGCTTCATCTGAGGATGTCTGGACAATTCATGGAGGATGCGGTGTTTCCCCGAGACTGTTGCATATCATGAGTCAGATCAATTACTGTGCGACAAGGTTACACCAAGATAACCAAAGCATTGTTGTGCCCATAACGGCAAAGAAATTACTCCAACTGCTGTACAAGCTAAAAGCCGCTGGGTCGGTTGAGCCTTTTATTGATCCAACTATGAAGACGATCGAACGAACAGCTTATGCTTGGCTTCTTACCGCGATCATCTATCTTCAATGTCGAGTGCAGAGGTATGGATGATTCTGGATAAACCATTCTTTCAGATAGTTATGCTAACCAGTTGGTAGGTATCCCCCAAGTCACCCATGTGTGGCCAGGCATTTAAAAGCCTTGGCCAAATGCATCCAAGCAATCCCGGCATCCGGCCTTTATTTTACTGCAGATGCCCCTATTCTCCCTGTATTCCTCCTCGGTCTGTTGTCCGCGGAGAATAAAAGAGTCGCGCAAGACTGGTTTGAGAGGGTACTTCAAGTGCCGGTTAGAAGTGTAAGTCTTATTTTTTAGTATCTTACACAAGATTCTTTTCTTTCCTGTATTGGTTTACATCAAAAGCAATAATTGACATCCTCTAGACCGTTCCTCCCATCTACGAAACCCTGAAGCGAACCTGGGAATGGAAACAGATATGGCCGTCAGCTAAAAACCTACCTCGGTTAACCCACGAAAGAGAGCCTTGGTGGGAGAAGCTCGTTGATAGACTGCTTACTGAAACGGGAGGCATGCTATGTTTTTTGTAATTCAGGCCCGACTCTGCTATCTTTGGTTGATAGTATTCCCTGATGTATCATAATCATGGAGATACACATATAGATATCTTTATTTCTTTAACTGTTACAATTGAACAAGAGTAGCTAAGGAAAGCACTGCTACCCTACAGTGCCAGGCAAGTGCCACCATTAGATCAAGACGTAAAACACCAGAGGAGGTAGTAGTATAGATAGTGTCTGGGCGATCTGTAAAGTCAATGATTTATGTCACGCTAAAGGAAGGAGGAAATCACACCTTCAAGCGGGAATATCCACCTAACATCTAGAGCGTGCTTCCAAGTATGAAGTCCATAACATGTTTATGGCCAGGCCACAGGCGAGCGAAGGTTTATGAGTAACTGATCTAAGGCAATATGTGTTATTCTACAGTAGATCCGGGTTGGTGGAAAAGGGATTCGAAAGCAGGGGTAGCAATATTTTAGTGCCGAATCCGATCTCAGCTAAGGTCTATACACGATATGCGCTATACCTGTTTAGAATATACGCCCTGATTGGAAGGAGTAAACATCATTATACGAGAGCCCGGAGGAAGCCGTAGATCTTAGTAGATTGATCAGTAGGATGTCTGTGGATGATAATAACCTGATCTGGGCCTCCGGCAATTTGGGAGGCTACCGAAACATAGTCCGACTGCATGGTACATTCCCATCCGTGACATCTCGGGGAATCCTCCGCGGGATACACTCTAAAAGGCCCGTGCCCTGCGTTGGGCAGTGACCAATAGTCTTTCCGGTAAACATAGATAACAAAAGGAGCGGGCTCCTTCGTGCATCAGTACCGACTACAAATCCTTGTCTTGGAAGGTATAGGATGCATGCCGAGTTGTATGGAAATCACGGGAGGTGAAATGACCTTCTCCGCGAGATCAATAAATAAAAAAGATGCCTGGGACGGGACAGAATGGTGACTGGTCATTTTTCGGGAATGATTTTGAGATTCTTGGTAACGTTGCACTTATCACAGGAGCTTGGCGCCTGTTCAAGGGTCCCTTGTAGAGTGGCTGGGGCTGGAATGGGAGAAAATAAGCATTATTAAAGTCTAGACAGTCAGAGCGTGTTAGTAGATAATGGGTTCCCTAGTGGCAAGCTGACCCATTATTACCCGGACTTGAACGCGTATTCATCCTTGTCAGGCCAGCTTCACCGAGATCAATGATGGTTAGCGAGTAAACTTACCACGGCGCCACTAATTGACGCACTCTTGATGCGTGACAATAGACTCTTCTGACCTATCCCTCGTCTTTTGGGCGTCTTGTTTAAGACTCCCATTCCAACACCCTGCTCGTGTCCTCTCATGATGGGTGGTACTGTCCACCCTCGGGTTTGATCCCGCCTGCATCGACTCGGTGGCTGGCTATCGTCCTTCCAAAAGTTCCGGGCCAGCGAAGGTTTGTGAAACATCAGTCTCAGAATTGCCAGCGTTGGTGGGAAATCTTGGTGCGCATCAGCTCAGCCGGAGAAGGGCAAATTGCCACTCCTGTAGCCCTTGGCTGACCTACTCTGTCGGGAAAAGCCAGCGGCATGACTTAGTATTACAGGCGATGGTTGAATCAGGAGGCATAACAAATCATCCTTCAATAGTACTATCTGTGGCGTCACCTGGCCTCAAAACTTTCCTACCTTTGGAGGGCAGGTGGCTTTGTTTTGTTACTGGCGCACCGAGACTTGTATTTTCTTTTGCTCCCCCTCGAGGAGCTTGTCCAATTATGGTGGCTTGCTTTATTGTCTTCCATTTCTTTCTTACGGGAAGAAAAGAGGTGTCATACGAGCATTCAGCTGTAATCTTCGTTAGAGCATCACTCGGGATTGGTTCTCTTTCATTGTCTACCGTCAATTGCATAGAACGTTACGCTGTTCCAAATCTGTCGTCCTACGGCAGTCAGTGTCACCAGAGAGTGGCTTAGAAGTGTACGTCCTTGTCGTAGATGTGTTCTCGCTTTACTGCTTTACTGCTTTACTGCTCAGCACGGCTGCTGAGCTAGTACCGGTCTTGACATCCTGTCAAAGTTATGCTGCCGGTGGGGGCTGCCAAGGACAGGGGTTCTGCGATCGATATAAGGCCGGCTCCCCGCGTCAAGCTGGGGAGCTTCAGCGACAGCGGTATACCAATTGACCTATTGACCTCAAATGAAGAGGCAATCTCTGTCCAAATTAAGCGATTCAAGAAGTGAACTCCACGGCCACAGCGCACAGTGTTTTAAAGCTGAACCTTATTTAGAAGCTAATAGCCGATTAGGATGACTTTGCGGGCTGGTTGACTGGTTTGCTTACCCGCAATTTGGCCGATGCCAGCCTCAGCTAGGATGTTGGCGCGACCTGTCACTTATGTCGGACTCTAGGCAGGGCTGGAGCAGTTCAGCAAACTGAGACATTCAAAGTAAGCCCCGTCTCTCCAGCAATCTCGCGATAGCCGAAGAGTAACGAAGAAGAATAGAATTACTTGATCCTATTATCTCTCAGTAGACCTGCGTGGCGGTGGCACAAACGAAGCTGTTGGTTCCACTAGGCGTCATCAAGCCTACCGTTGCTTTTTCCTTCACTAAATAGGCTACGAATTCTTAGACTACAGTTGCTGTGTGACCTTGCAATAAATTGGCTTAACTATTCAGACCAACATGTAGATATCGACATCTAAGAGAGGAGGAAACTACAACTGCACAAGAGGCGTACAATGAAAATACAGTGTTCGTGACGTGTGCGTATAATAGGTTCTGCTACGGCACAACTCAGCTAAGATCAGTGGTGCAGGGACCCACAACCGGCTGGTTGGGAACCACTCTCTGTTGATGAAAAGTGGAATAAAGTAAGACATCAATCTTTGTCTCTGTTACAAAAGAGTTCTCTCTCACCAACGTAGGCATTTTGACTCGAGGCCAAAGCCAATCCAAGCATGATTTCAGACTTGTTCTTCCTGTCTTCTCCCTGGCCAGTCATTTCGGTACAAACCACTTTGTCTTATATACTGGAACGATAGAGTCCAAGTGCTTCTCTCCAACCCCCGCCTAATAGATATCACTATCTTACCAGTTTGTACAAGATATCCTAAGAGCCTGCAAGTAGTATTTACCTGGCGCGATTCGACTCGGATTTACTATCCTCTTCCAGCTTTTCTCTTTTTTTCGTATACCGCCAGGAGCGCGAGTTTACCTAGTCAACTCATTATCCGCATCGAAAGTTACGACATTCCGTCCATAGCCTTCGCGGTCCCGTGGACAACTCAGTCGAAGCCATTCCCGTCTGGTATGGGTAACATATGGGAGAGTACCTCGTCAGCCTCTGTTCCCATGATTAGCGTTATGTCTTGTCAATATCCACCACTGCCCCATGCCGACATTGAGAGAGGTATATCACCTCAGGGCTTTATGCCTTCTTACATCGTTCCTTCCCAACAGCTTTCCTCTTTGGGCACGTTTAATGTTCGTGATCCTCGATCATCAAATCAAGGGCATGATAGGAGAAGAAAAGGAACATTCTCATCACCAACCGGTGATCCTCTACATCCTGCAGAATCAGATGAGCAGCCACAAAGACGGGGGAAGAAAAAAAGAAACAAGCTAGGCTATCGTCGCACTTCGGCGGCCTGTTGTGAGTGACAGCCTTCCAACTTTCCCGTGCATGAGTGTACCTATCTAAACATATACTCTTAAGGTCACTGCCGGCGCCGAAAAATCAGATGCATTATGTCGTCTTCTGATGTGCAAGGCCGTTGCGATAACTGTATTCGCTTGAGGAAGGAGTGTAGTTGTTTCCCGGTCGATCAAACATCTACCCGTGACTCACGAGTAAAGAAAATGTCGAGATCTCCTGCAGAAGTAAAAGGAAACTCAGCGACGTCTAATAGCAATCCGGTAAAGCAACCAAGGAAACCGAGGCCACCATTTACCCCATCAACAAACAATTCAACACCTATTGCAGTTTCCACGACTATTGAAGTCGACATGATAAAAGGGTTCCCATCTGGAATAAGAGGTTCGTTAACGGTCTACGGCTGCAAGCCATTGATTGACAGTGAACTACAGCTTTGTCAGCATCTCCCACGAATCATAACCCTTTTGGAATAAAGAACCAAGATCTCTCTAACGGGATACCTGCAGATGTTGGCCAAAGCCAAACTTCAAACACAGGAAAACTGAATCCAACGTCGCGAGCGTATCCTTCCGAATCACCCATAAGCACCCAATTCTTACCGTTTGCGTCTGTACCGCCGTCTACAGCTGGATGGGCAGCTGGAAGCTCGAAACCCATGTCTCATGGGGACGTGGATCTTACCTGGTGTCACTACGGATCTCTGGTGCAATCCATCCCGTATGAAGGGGAGCTCCTAGCCAGTCATAATCCCTCTCAATATCCTCTAATGGCCTCCAGTCCACAAGTTGAGGCGAGACCCTCTACATTGTCCGAAGTCTGCGTCACATGCATGAGTGGTGTTGTTCCTGGATTCGAAGTTGGCACTACTAGCTTTAATATGAACACAGTCATTCCTTTCTCGGCTGGAGCAGTGCCTCCACCAAACTATACAGCGTGGGATCAACCACAACCACATCCAGTCTACACTTTTACAAGAAACCAAGACGCTTATACTGGTGGCTGGCCATCCAAGGTAGTATCTTCCAATCTCATTCATACACACTGGCTAATAGACTATGCAAGATGCAATCCAACAGACTGACAGTCTGCACACCTGGCACCCTTCCTGATAGCGACATTGCCAGCTGTTATCGCTGAAATCACGTCTGTTTGGAGCTTTTAACTCCTATCCCGGTATCAATTGTCAACAATATGTATTGTAGAAGTCAACCTGAAGAACCGACGTAGACCTTTTTTCAATCTCTTGTAATTTTCATGGAATTTCAGTGAGAACAGGGGATGTTATGTTATAAATGAAATTGTGGAGGATGAGGTAATGGATCCCGATGTCCACGAAAGGCATTGAATTACCCCGCGCAACCTTGTTACGAGGAGAATAGGGTCGGTTGCTCCACTCTCCAGAGGTATCAGACCATAAACAAATGTCAATTTGAATGAACTAATAGAAACAATCCCCAACACATCGCCCTGTCTCCTGGAATCTGGTTCAAAAGGTAGGTTAATAATGTCTTCTCGTGAAGAGCCTGATTTCGTCCACTGGAGCCTGAGGTTACATGAACTTAATTAGCGACCTCTGCTCCACGAAATGTCGAGGGGACTGACTGCATTCAGCCTTTGAGATACAAAGAACCTTCCATTGACTGTTCAAACGCTACTAGTTTTTAGATGTTGTGGATAGATAGTCCCATCATGAGGCGGTGATATCGCACTTCGACTACCTGATATTTACCCGATCCTAGAATGATGTCCAACTTCTCCTCAAGCTTCTTCTTGTTTCCGTAGTCGAATGGAAGGAACTGCGTCTCCATTGCGAGAGTATTGGGCGCTTAGATCAAGATGGTTGAAAATGGTTGTGAACAATACAACAATGACCGTGTCTACCATTCCTGCTATCTTAACTTGTCTGATTTATACATGAGAGTTGGGCTCAAAGGAGAAGAGCCTCATTTCACACTTCCAGGCGAGTATCTTCCTAAGAAAGCCTGTTTATGTGCGTGGCCATCAGCCGCTCAAAAGTTGAAATGTAATGTGCTTAAATGCCTTGTAAATTATTGAGGTGGATGAGGAGTCCTTTCATAGGACAGCTTTAATAATGTCCGTCGTCTGGATGTCAGCTGACGCCCAGCCACACTTGTTGTGCATCAAGTGACTGCGTCTAGTCGGAAGCATACCGCCGATCCAGATCATCGTATACCTCACATAACTGCTGTTCACTTGCCTCTAGGCCCCATGTCCACGATTGGCATACGGAATGTGAATACATCACTTTCAGAAGACGGTTCTAATGATAGTCTCTCTTATTTGGGTGCTAGATGACTATAGATCCCTTATCAATGCACAAAAAGGCTTCATCTAAAGTCGATATTATTAGCATTAAAGTACTTAGCCAGAGAATTATAACTCTTATACTATAGCACCTCACTTGCCTCTAGAATCTAATACCTAGCATTAAGTTTATATAAATAATATAAAGGCCTTAAGTAGCTATTAATATATAGTAGCTATATAACTTTTAGTCTATATTAAAAAAGGCTATTTACCTTATTACCAAGCTTATACTAAATCTAGCTATAGTTAATATATTTATATATAATTATAGCATAAACTTAATTTTACTTTATATATAAAAACTACTTATTAAGAATAGTAAAAATATACTTTTTAGCTATTTATATTAAGGAATTAAATAATATACTTAGTTT
>JABFFG010000450.1:0-25067 GCA_013623685.1 Fusarium transvaalense
GTCTTTCGGTTTGTCCCAAGGATTGTCTTCGGCTTTCGGTTCTGGCGGCGGCGGCGGCGCTGGCGCTGGTGCTGGTTCGTTCTTCGATCCCCCTCCCCAACCCCATCCACCACCACCAAATCCCAATTTTGCGCCCCATGAGCTGGATATGCTCTTATTTTCTGGAGGACTGAGTCCAAGATCCATTTTGCTCCCCCCAAGGCTGATGTTATCGAATGTCGTAGGAGGTTTTGGTGGTGCGCTTCCACCACCACTGCCATTGCCATCACCTGCACCACCCGCGGCATCGCCTCCGCTTGCTCCTCCGCTACCTCCACTCATGTCATCCTTCTGACCGTCATCTGCTGGGGGAGCAGCAGGGGGTGGCGGCGGTGGTGGAGGAGCAGTAGGAGCCTTTGCCTTCTTGCTTTTCTTCGCCGCTTCGTTAAAGCCTTCATTCGAGTTGAAGTCGATGAGAATGTCGGAGGCAGGATCGCTGAGGAGTTGGTCGTTTGGTCGGCGACGCTCTTTCTGGGCATCCGAAGATGGTAGAGGAGATGAAGCGAGCCATGATGGAAGGCGTCTGTTGGCGTTGCGGCCGGTGCCGTTGATGGGCATTGTGATGTCTGTGGGAATAGGGGTGTCGCAGGTTTTAGGTAAGCGGCGATACCATCGTGGAGAGTGATCTGGGATAATTAGCGGCCCATCGGCCACTTTGCGATGCGACAGTAAGGATGAGACCTAAAAGAAGTAAATGACGTTAGATAAAACAGATAGATGGACAGACTTTCAAACGTGTTACGATTCCGGAGCAGGATTGCTTGACAGGAATGAGTGGCGGCGGGTTCCCCCCCTCAAAGTTGGGGCCGTCGCCGATCGAGGGGCCGGCCGTTGAACGCCACTCATTAAACCTGCTAAGCTTTTTGCTGGGAAACGTGGAAGAAAAGTGATGGAAGAAAATCAAAATCAAAATCAAAATCAAAGCCAAAACAGCAACGACATGTAAATTGCAACTCCATGACCTGATGGGTGACAGTATAACATACATCTTGTTGTAATCTTTGTACAACCCAAGCACGGGCAACAAGACTCAATCGGGATTGTAGAGAATATTCAACTGGCGCATTTGGCAGGCACCTCGTGGCTGGTAAGCCATTCGCGCTTCTTGTCCAACTGTCTGTGGACGCCAGAATATGGGCTGCGGCCATTGTGGAAGACGGAGCTCGTACGAAGACAGAGCGACGTCACACACATGGAAGCTATGATTGAAGAAAGGCGAGGACGAAAAGCGACGAGGTATCGACGAGTGAGCCCGAGCGCCAGAATAATGAGTAATGCTGAATCTGACTGAAGTTGAGTAGCAGAAAGGCTGATGATATTGTGAGATATTGCGTGTAAGTCGTAGCCAGAGCGATATTGAAAGCGAAATGTGAGGGGTCTTGTTTGGTTTGGTCCAAGGGTATCGAATGCGACGTCGTCTAAAGGATGAAGGTTATGGTCGGTCTTGTTGGGGGAAGTGACGATATGACGCGCTAGTAGAGAACCAAAGAGAGAGAAAAAAAAAAAAGGTCGTTTTGTTGAAAGATGAAAGATCAAGACGTAGTGAGTTCAAAGGAGCGTAGTCGAAAGATAACTCCCGGGGTAATTGATCGAAACCCTGGGTGACCGACTGTCCTGTCCTGTCCTGTCGCCTATCACTTTTTTACCAACCACCCCCAGTCGTTGGAACGTTGGGTCTTGTCCTTGAGCTGCACGCTGCGTAAACAAATAAGCTTCAACTCAAAATACACGACCAGGAGCCGCGCTCGGCAAGGTCAAATACACAGACAAGATTCAATGTAAAATGAAAAGAGAGGAAGGGGGGAAGAGAATTCACGGTGACGAGGAAGTAAAGGCACTTGGATATGGATGGCAATTGGATTGGACGACGGAAGGGAAGGGACACACTCCCATGGATACCAAACAGTGCCTTCCTTACCTACTTACCTTTTCGTTTGGATGGACACTCCAGGCCAAGACAATGGAATGGCTGAGCTGGGTGAGCCAATGACGCTAGATTTGCTCCTTTCGATCGTCGAGCAGGCGAATTGCTCAGATGTTGTATTTGGATAATGCTTCAAGACGACTGGTTTATGGGTAGAGTGAGTCGATGGAATTGACAGGGAACAGCCCCATTAACAAGCATTCAATACATCCAGTCAGGCAAAAAGGCGGGCAAACGCGGGAGCAAGGCAGGATCCATAGGTAGTAAAGTAGTAGCCAACTAATAGATGCTATGGACTACGAAGGCAGCTGTACAGCGGGAGTAGTGAGTACCTAGCTACGCTACAACTTATCAATGCAGGGGGACGTGCCCTTTAGGTTGTTAGTTGTTGTCGGGTGCAACCTACTAACCTATAAACCAGATACCCAACCCATCTAATACCATCGCCACCAGACGCAAGCCAGAAACGTGCCCAAGATCCAGAAGAGGCATTCTTGTAAGAACTTTAGAATGAATCTACATTGTACTTACCAAGGTACCTAGGTAAGTTGATATGAATCTTGTAGATAAATACATAGGTACGCATACATGATTTGATCATCAAGGGTTTGGTTTCGTCTGTTACTCGTACTGCGAACACCAATATTGTCCGCTGTATCCATTATCACTATCACTCACTATCACCAGACCACGAGATCCATACCTACCAAATGTGCACCCTCTCTGTCGAGTCCTCCACACCCTTTCGCAACTCCCTTGAGAACCCGTGCCATTTGATGAGGAGGAAAATCGTTCCAAGTCCTGAGTTTATCCCACATCACTCGCTTTGTCCATGTTGTCAATGACAATCCTCATCTGAAAACCTCCCCCGTAGATATTGCACTTGTGCAAAATACATAAACACCATCTGTCTATCGTGTGGTTGCACATGCACGTACGATCCACCCGATCCAATTCAAGATAACCAACCACGCAATAGCCCGTTGATGTTGATGCAGGTCTGCAAGGTCAGGCCGCGCCGTCAGCGCGTGGTTGGATCAGATCCCTTCAAGGTACGTGTTGGTGAAGCCCAATGGCGCATCGAGCCCAGCCACCCTGAATCTCACATGCGCATTCCACTAATGGAAGCAGAGGAAGGGTCGCAATGCCTAAAGCCACCCGCTATGCGCGCCCAATTCTTCCAGAGTCTACAAAGTAGGTAGTCTAACGGGGCAGAAGACATGATACTCACGGGGTCGTTGTACAGGGAGGCAGTGATCCAGTATTGACACTATCCATTCCACCTCGGGACTGTGATAGAGGGTTGGTTCGATGGTTCGATCTCTGTGACATCACGGGGGTGTTTGATTGTTCCACGGCAGGCCAATATTAAACCCGACTCTGAGACAAGGTGTAAGATTTTTGGTTGCCTTCGAGGCTCGAGGGCGAGGGGCACACGATATGTCTCACTAGCACAACTCAAGTTTTCCTTACATCCATGATATGGATTGGATGCATGCTACACCACTGTGAAGGAGGATAAAACCAACACATGCAAAAGGGTAACTACAGGCAGTATTCTACTGCACCCCTTCATTTCGCCGCCATGACGAGGGGGGTTTAATGAAAGTTCTCTCTCAGCGTTCAAGAATACCCTGGTAAAACGATCCGTTCCCGTTCCCGTCCTCCTTCCCCGCGTCTTCCAGGTTTCCATGTTCTCTCGCACAACTTTTACAGATACCATATAGTTGTCACATTTGGATCCAACAACAACCGCTAATAAAATGGAATGGCCCGAAGGGGGTTAGAGTTCGACAAAAAGGTCGCCATACATTTAACCTCCTGTCATTGAGCACATCACATAGACTGCGTATTCAGTACCTAGGCTAACAGTGGCTATGACACCTTGTGTTGAGGTATTTACTACGCCATCTTGGGAGCACAGTTCCACCATCACCAAGACTCGCCAAACTCGCCAAAAAAAATCTTCTTGTGTTGCAGTTCCAAGTATTGGGGCAGATGTTCGCCGGGAACTACCTAACCATAATTTGACTCTTGAGTGAGTCTTGAGTCGGCTTGAAGGACAAACGAACGAACCCACAAGGCCTTGTCGACTCACAGCCCTCCAAGACCCTGCGCCTTAGCTCTGTACATCATCCCAGCCCTTGACTCGAATAGGCATCGCCAAAACTCTCACCGCCTCCTGCTTCCTGACCCTACGCTTCTATGCGCCGAAACCTCGCAAAGAAAAAAAGCCCGCAAATTCAATGCAGTTGATGCCACCTGCTTCGTATGAGCCGAGACTGACGACGACGCCAGCAACGTGTACATACGTGGACCGTTCAATGACTTTGATGGGGCCGCTTTCATGCACATACATACACACACACACGTTCTGTATAAACACAGCGGCAGAGGTCTACTAGTATGTGCAATAGGTAAGTAGTAAACATTGTGATGGATGTCATGTCTCCGCAAAGTAGAGAGAATCGTTCGTTCGTCCAGCCCAACGCCCCCATGGCGGTCAGACCTGAGAGCCACCGCTATCATCAAAGAAAGACGAAAGAAAGAAAGAAAGTGTTATACATATCAATAGTTACATGAGGATTTCTACCCAAGATGGGCAATGGTCAAGGCGGCAACTAGTGAACGACCCATGTTAAGAGGGACGATTATTAGTTCAAATCACTCGATAGCCGCAGCAAGTCAGTCATAACCGAAGACACTGCAATGCCATGTTATGCCATGCATTGGCGACTGATGGGAATCTATCCAATGTGAGCCTTGCCCGTAGATCGCTCGTTCCTGACTATGGTAGCTGCAGGCAAGTCGCCCGAGATAGCTCTGCATCTAAAAGTCGTCCCAGCCGCCTACCTAAGAGGTTGTCTTAGACTTGGCTTAACGTATGTACTTCCGTTTCCACTTGACTGCCGGTATAATGTAAGAGTGCCAGTTTACCTGTTCTTAGATGTGCAGTCTGCAAGACGGGCCGCACTTCCCTATCTCCCTGTCGCTGGATCAAGCCTCATGACTTTACTACCAACACTACGTTAGTACCTAATAGTAGCTATCCTTACCATATAGGAAGAGGGAGTGACAGGTACAATTTCAATTTCTCGGATAACTACCGGATCGGGCCGTGGAATTGGTCTCGGAGTGGAAAACTGATGCCGGCCATTGGCTTTGTTCGTTCAGAAATGCAGCAGATCTTTTTCAGCCTTGAGATTTTGATTGTCAGGGCGAGATTGATTCCCGTCTTGCTCTGATCTTTTTCCAAAACAAAAGAAAGGTTTGTCCGTGCTCGTGGGGTTTTGGGAATTAATTAATGAACTCGCTGCAACACTCCTCATATCGGGTGGAGTTGATTGAATTTGATCCGAGGACAACGGCCGTGCTTATGACTTACCTTCTTCAAAAACTAACTATCAATACATTTATCTTCCATGCTTGGCCTCCTCATCTTCGGGGCATGTTCTCTTGTTCTGGCAGGTGGTTCCACAGGTCTCGGAAGCACCCAGACAGCCCTGCCTTGATGTGCCGGACAAGCGCCTCAATATGGAGATAGATAACCCCTGGGCCTCCATACCTAGTACCTAGCTGAGAGGACTGTAACTGCGACTGCGACTGCGACTGCGACGGGCTACAATCACAACTATGCTGGAACTGTACCTCTAGTACGAAAGACTGTAACTGGAATTAGACCTATACTTGCTGAGCTTGATAAGAATGAACAACAAGAGTAGATATTCCAAATACCTAGCTGGATAAGTGAGTGACAAAGAGTCTGCGCACGGTCAACCTTATCGACTTGTTAATTAATCCGTTCGTCATTCGCATTTTAACCTTGTCCGGAGATATTGGATCGCACAAGACTCCCCCCGCACTAGAGCGAGCTACTAGGTTTAAACATTAATCGACTATGCACTGATACAGTGAAGCGGCTTTGATGCAGATAAAACGAGTCCAATTACAAGTGGTAAAAAAATAAATTAAAATTCGGCACTAGTTTTTCCATTCCACATCGTTCACAAGTAACTTTTCTTTTCTACTCGTTGTCCAGATCTTGGAAGCATCGTCCGTTTGTCCCAACTCTCTCTTTTGCTGCTGTGGTCTGGTCTAGACCTACCTTCTTCTCCCGGCCAGCGTCCAGGGCTCCTCTCTCCATACACTTACTGTAGCATTGCCCCATCAGCCACCTGGGCTACCTACTACTATACCCTCAGGTTCCATCCGTCCCCGCCTACAGGGCTAGGTTAGGTTCCATAGGGAGTGGTACTGTGTGGTGCAGGTACAGTACCTACCAGTATATTTTTATCTCATCAGCCACCATTCAGTTTAGCCTCAACTCGTCTCAACTCAACCTACCTACTCCAAACGCAAACCAACCATACTCACTCGACACAATCCTTTGTTACTCCCCACCTACCATCTATCGCTGACGCACGCTCAAAGCGCATCGCAGCGCAGTCAACTGGTAGAGGTAAAGGCAAAGGCAAAGGCAGAGGCAGAGGCAAGGGCTGTGAGACGGAGGTCTTCAAAGCCTAGTTGGCTTACCTGTTCCCTTTCCGATACGCGCGGGCGCCTATTCGCTTCTCACCTCATGCATGCATTAGAAGCGCAGTGCACTTCCGCTTCCTTGTTTGCTCACTTGCTCGCTCGCTCTGCTCCGCTTGTCGTCGGATTCACAAGCTCCCCGGTTCAAGGAATAACGGCGTAAAGCAAGCCAAGCCAAGGTGAAAGCCAAAGGAAACGAAACGGCAGTAGCAGCATCTGTGAGGCGCAGACCTTGGTCCTTAATTCTCTTCTTGGCCGTTTCGACTTTTTCTTCCTTTGGATAGCAGAACTTCTCACACCTCCAAACCATACAATTCTCCACCTCGGAAGGATAAAGTGAGGTTTGACGACGCCGTTCTCAGATCTCTTTATCTCTCCCGAGCCCTTCCTCAACCACTCCGGATGGAATAACTATAACCAGCCCATCATCGACAATGATCATGTACGCCTTTGGATGTTCTATCAGGATAAATTTATTAACATCACCACTGTTATTGTCACCAATATCAACAACCTCGAATCGTTAATCTTTGTTCAGCATCGTCTGACGAAACGCTACTCAATCGCACTCTCCTCCCATCTTCCCTTCTCACGTCAGTCGGAAGGAACCCACAGCCTCTCTACAACGCCAGCTCACTCTGCCGACCTCTACAAAGATGCGTACAACTCAACTTCTCTCCATATCCGTCCCCGTGCCGGGCACTCTTCCTCCTGGCGCCGTGTTAGCCGCGCTACAGGCCGTTGATCCATTCGTCGCTCATCACCGGACTGTGACAAAGTTGGACGAAGTTCCAGCAGATCCGGCAGATACTGCGGAGGACCCCTTTTTCGGGCCCTTTGACGATACCTTTCGCGCCTTTGAGATGCAGGAGCTCGTCAACCTTGCCCCTGGTCTAGCTAAAACGATTACTTATAGAGCCATTTTCCAAGTCATTCCCGATGGTCTGCGTTCAAGGGCCAAAGCCCCTGTAGGCGTCATCGTCCGAGCTCAATGGCAGGTGCGCCAGCAGCAGCGCGACCGATCAGCTACTGGACCAATATCGCCGGCAGGCTCGGACAGCACGGCATCGGGCAGTACGGCGACTGTTGAAGGAGACGAGTTTGAACTTCATGAGCAAGTTCTTCTTGAAGCCAATTCGTTGTTGATGCCCTTCATCACAGAGTCATGTGTATCAGTCCATCGTGAGATTTGCGAGAATTTCATGGCGGCAACGTTTAAAGAATACTTTGGAGCATTCCCAATGCATTAACTGCCCCGGGGCGAACATAATCTACTTGGACATGGTTTCATGACGAACTTTAAATCGCGAAAACATGACTGGGCTTACAATGGGAAGTGAATCATGGAATTGGTTATGGGGGCTATTGCACGGCGTTGGTACTGTCATTATTGGGGTTGGAGTCATATTCACAATTCTTTCCGTGGCTACTATTTTACTATAAAGATATCCAAAGAAAAGGGCTTTCGAGATGTCACATCTATCCATGAGGGACGGGTAGTTGATCAGCAAAAGAACCTAGACGTTGGTACGGGTCATGCACGGTGTTTGTATGAATGACATCAAATGTGCATGAATCTATCTGTGTTTGTCCCCGTGTCTGTATAACTACACATATTCATTATCTTTTTTCAGTAGAATCAAGGCGAACAAAAGAAGTTCAGATTCAAAGTAAATACTCCCGCTCATGCGTCCCTTACAAAATGTGTGAAACAGACTCGGATTGGTATCTATGCGCGTGCCGTCTATACCCAACTACCACAACCCAAAGTGTACAAAAAAATAAGTAAGCCTAACTAGCATATGCAGCTACGAGGATGCTGTGACCATATGCATGTCATTCAGAAGCGCCCACAGGATATCCACCATATCCAGAAAAAAGTATTTCAAGCCCCATCAAACAGGGACAGAACAGAAGTAAGAGAAAAGCAAACGCTGCTGACAAAAGGTCTCAAAATGTGTCGTAGATGATGGCCAAGGAGGACATTGATCGCGTTACGGGATAATCGTTTCTTCATGAGCGAGACCGCATTACCGGCCGCCGAAATCGCTGGCATATCCCATCTCACCAAACCCTTGACCCATACCACCCTCGCCAAATCCCGTTCCAGGACCACTCACGTATCCGCCATCCTCATTTTCATCATAGTCGCTGGCATCAAATGAGGAACGACCACTGACTTCATCCTCCATGCCAGAGTTTACATCAGGAGTTGACCAATTTAATTGGGCCAGGGCAGGGTACTGGGCCAGAAGAGCTGCCGGAAGCATAGGGTTGCCTGAGGGGTCCATTGGATAAACAGGGCCATCCATTGGCATATTGGACGCAGCCACCATGCTCTGTGCCATATTGTGTTGCATTCTCTGTTCTTGCCAGAGCCGTTGTCGCTCCATCATCTCTTCGTCCAACAAAGGCTTGATACAGATACGGCCTGCTTCGGATCTGAAGTGACGACCTAGAGCATCGGCGCGAGCAAACCTTCTCCCGCAACCCCACTGGCCTCCGACCTTAAGATCGCCCTTGCACACAAACTTCTTCTCGCCAGAATGCAGACTTTCGTGTCGTTTGCGGTCGTGTTGTCTGGCAAAGGCCTTTCCACAGACAGTGCATACAAACGGGCGTTCGTCAGTGTGGGTTCTCAAGTGTGAGCGCAGGTTGTAAGCGCGTGTGAATCGTTTGGGACACAGGGTGCACTGGAAAGTAGCCGGGTGCTTCTGAACCCGCTTGGTGGCGCCGTTGTCCTGATTGTTCTGGTACTCGGGGTCCGCCAGTCGCAAAGCGATGACGTTGTTGGGCACTGCTGATGTGGACTGTCTTCTCCGGGAAGGCGACGTGCCTGCTTGCCTATCAAGGGGTGACAGAGATCTAGAGTCTGAACGTGCTGACAAGTCAGCACCTAGAGAAGGCGACATCATGTTTGCGTTGCCCTGGCGGCCCAGCAAGCCGCCGCCAGGGTGGAACGGGTCAGTCACAGCACGAGGACGAGATCTGGGACGGCCTGAGACACGTTAGACGGTTTCAGCAAGTAGATATTCAATCTTAACATACCTCTGTCTGGCGGGGTCAAAGAGTCTTGATCCATACGCGACTTGGGTGTATCAAAAGCTCCTTGCTTGGAGTTAGTAGGCGCGAAATCAATGTTGATGGCAGGAGGAGCCATTGATGATAGATCGGCACCAGAAGGCTGAAGGGTAGGAAAAGCCTCGACGGGCGCATTGACATCGGGATAGGTAGAGGGAACTCCATATGGGTTGTGAGAAGCAAAGCTGTTTTGATTCAACTGGATCAAGTCGGGCATTTGCTGAGGAACGATGCGAGGACTAATCGCAGGACTATGAGAAGGACTACGGCCCTGGTGCCCAGGACTACCACCGATCTGGGGATCGGAAAGACTAAAGTTACCAATGCTCAACACATCCTGGTATAAACCGCCATCTGAAGGACGATGGGCAGGCGAGTGCCCGCCAATATCAGTCTCGAAGGACTCGGCGCTAACAAGATTAGGCGATGGAGCGACGGATGAGACATCTGAGTATTCGGATGGTGTGCGACGGTGGCCCTGGAACTGAGGTCGGTTCCAGTCTGCTATTTGATTTGGTAGCAGAGCATCTGCAGGGCCGAGAGAGGCATGTCGCGAGTGACTGGGCGGAGACGAGAACTGATGCTGGTTGAAAGCGGGCGACTGGTGAGCGGAACCAGGCTGTTGAGCATCGTGCTGGAATAAGTGAGGAGGGGTGGGCGAGTGATGCCCTTGCGCAGCCATGGTATTCATATCGTTGGGGTTCAAGGCAGATTGGTCAAACAAGGGAGCGTTGAACTGGTCGCCCTGACCGCTGGGATTCGGAAAGAGGGAGAAATCGTTATCGTTGAGATTGGGCGACAAGTAAGCTGCCTGAGACTGGTTGTTGAAAGGTAGGGAGGTGCTATTAGGGTCGAGAATAGCGGGGTCAGACAGATTGGCCTGGCCGAAGGAGTTGTTCTGCTGTTGGTGGGCAGGAGGAAGAAATGAAGGTGATTGTTGCGGGCTCAGGAAACCAGAGTTGCTGAAGGAGTCGTAGGACTGTTGGGCGGACTGATCGAGTGTAAGACCAAGACCAACGGATGGATCGTTATGCTGATAGGGCGTGGGCGACGGGGAGTGAGAGTGGTTTATATGAGGCTGTTGATGGCCAGCCGAAAGCGACCGGCCCCGGTGAGCCTGAGCTTGTTGATCCATGATGTTTCCGAGTTTAGAAGCAAAACGCAAGCAAAACGAAGCCAAGACGGAACGAAACGACGCAGGCGAGGCAGACTTTGGCAGTCAGCCTTCAGGCACCGTGGCGATGCGATGCCGCGCGGGGGGGCTGTGCGCTCACAGGGTGATGCAATGGATGGGCGGGGGACCGTCCTATCACGACAGCCGACGCGTGGAGGGGGTTGCGAAGCGCGCAGCAAAAGAGCGGGATATCAACAAAATACCGTAGTCTAGGGATCAGAAGAATATGAATGCGACTAGGGAAAGAGCTTGTATGACGACGATAGGTGGTTTGTGGATGTCGTGGTGTTGTTGTTGTACTGGGTTGGGTTGGCCGCGCTGACAATGGTGGAGAGAGTTGGGTTAGGTTGTGGGCGGTGGGATAGATATGTATTGTACCTAGGTTAGTAGGTTAGTATTGTACGTGCTGCAGCCCGTGAAATAAGTAATATTATGGGATGGATGGATGGATGGAATGGAAGGTGAAAAAGCCCAGTCTGGCGGCAGGGGTAAAATTAAGGTAATTGGGCCAGGTCGGTCAATGCTTCTGGTGTCCAGTAGCAGCAGGTAAAGTATCTAAGCCAAAGTAAATCCGCGCCAAGATACTGACAATTTACTTGATTCAATATTTTGTAAGTTTTTTAGTTTCTTTTTTGGGCCGAGGGTTCGTTTTTCTTGTTGAGGATGAGTGAACAAGTACCTAGGATGGGATGTGGTAGAAGAGGGAAGAATAGAGATGGATGGAAATTGAAATGACGGGCGGCTACCTTCAGCCATAGAGAGTACCTAGGCAGCTGTTAGGTAGGTGCTAAGATAAAAGTATCGAGGTCTGCTTGTTGCTCGCTGAAACGGAATGCTCGCTGTGTGTGTGGCTGGTTCCTTTTCGTCCAGAATTCCAATAGAAGCCCAAAGTCTAAGCTCAAGCTCAAGCTCATGCAGATGGGGCCGGTAGATCTACAGCGTCTACCTAGAGTAGGTACATTAAATGGACAAAATCCCTAAGAAATGAATGGATTGATGGATTTGATTACTAACGGTACAGTGCTTACCTCTTAACTACTGTACCTATATGAAAGGCCAGGATGTACGGAGGCTGTGCAGAGACACGTCGAACGAATGGGGGCCTCAGACTTGGGTTAGGTACCTTGGGTCAGGTATGATGATAACCTTCACAATGGATATCTACTACCTACTACTAGGTAGTCAACTCAGGTCAGGTCAGGTCAGGTTTTGCTAATTTTAAGAAATATTGGGGGATCGTTTGATATTTTGCAAGCGAGGCAGACTTACTTCCATTGCTTCGCGGAATCATGACAATCGTGATGTCGCTAAATTCATCTAATCTAGTAAGGAGTGAGAAGAGTAATACGATGAATGGTGGACAAGGTCATTGTCATCAGACTGTCTACCGTTCAATGGCATCTTGTTCATCTTTCCCAAGATATCAGAACTCATTGAATCAATCCACTATGGAACTTTCTAATATATCTTGTAGTCTCATGTGTATCTCACCCACTCGTTTTGGATTGGTGGCCCTACGCAAATGAGCATCAGCACTATCTGAACACTGAATTTACCATGGATCTTATTAGCGGCACTTTTGCAGTGGTACCTAGGTACACCTACTTACACAAATGATGATGATGTTGATGTCCATCCACTATCGAGGCAGAGAAATAAGATAGACTGTTTAGACTGTTATTAGAGTTTCCCACCAAGATACAGTCGACGACAGGAAAGCATCGGATTTGATACTTTTTGTTGTTTGTTAATCAACAGACAAGAGAGGAGTCATCAATCTAGGTCGGATGCGCGCTTGTCAGCGAATCAGCCTGTCCCAGACAACTCCTCTCTGTTTCCTATCACAGTCCACTTTGTAAGCACTATTGTCATATGTGAAGAGAATGCAGGGAGGCAAGTTGAATCACATCAAACCCTGCGTCTCCATCACTCTTTCAATATTCTAGTCTAGAGTACTGTACTGTAGTCTTTATGGCGTTACAGTGAGATAAACTTACATTCCATCAGGTGGCTGGCATTGATTACAGTGAGTCTAACCGCAATCCATGTAGCACGGTTTTCAGAGCTTATAATAGACACTCGTTGTCCGTTTGACTGGCTAATTGGACGTTCCTGGATCGTCATTTTGCACTGCCTCTGGAAGATGCGATGCTTCTAGTGCGTCTTTAGGTCATCACTTACTCTGTACAATCTATCCATAGATCCATTCATGAGTGTCTACGTAACCTGACATCCATGGATGTACTACACTTACGTACAGTACCTGTTACACTGCCCCCAGCCTTACACGCGGCACACGATCCATCCCCACAATCCAAGGCGGTGCTGTTTTCGTTCTCTGCCAAAGAAGATGATTGATTGATGATGATGATGATGATGATGATGATTTGTGTACAATGTACCTACAAAAACCAGCATTGGAGGTTAAGCATTGATTCAGTGATATCGGTTTCAGCTTACATACATCCCCATCCTTGTCCCTGCCCCTACTTTTTGGCTCCTGGTCAGTGACAACCGAGTTCTTCCTTAGCGTTTGAAGATCCTCGCAAGGCAGATTTTGGTTTTCACATCAATCTCGAGGTTTGTTGGTTCTTTTTGGTGACGCGGTCCGTACCGAGGAAAAGAAGCTTATATCCATGATAATAAGAGGCAGTTATTAGTAGTGACAAGAAATTGCAAATTGTTTTTACAAACAACAGCATTGTCATTGCTATTACTGTCTATATAAGTGTCATTTGAGTCATGGATATCATATCTGCCTCCTCAGGGCGTCATACTACATTGAGTCAAATCATTCTACTTGATATTCATATCTAATTTACATTGGATACAAGTTTAGCCGCAGATTACCTTAATATATGAATTCGGAACCACTCCAAACTACTACCTACCCGTTAACAATTCATCGTAACTTGCTCAATACTCCACAAAGATCATTAGGAGTAGAGTCGGTGCCCAAAACGCCAATAAATGCCAACAAACTCCGCTGCCATATGTAGAATGCCAATCACAGACACAATTTCCGTTCTCTTTTCCATCCTTTCTGTTATTGTTGTTGTTGTTGCTGTTCTTGTGTTTGTTTTTTAAGATAAATAAAATGATATTTCTGGAGGAAATTCCGCCACAGTAACAACAAACCTAGGTTACCAAGGCATATTGCTTTTGTTTTGACATTGGTCGTTCTTAAATGACTTCAGCTCGGTCATAGCCAGTTGCCTTCAGAGCAGGTTTTGGTGGCTCACGATCCTTGAATTCACTGACGAATGGGTTTGGATCATCGTTCTGGTTAAGGTTACCCAGCGTGTGGTTGACTCCTCGGTGTGTTGCCTCGTCGGCCCGGATGTAGAGGATCAAGTCCTTCATCGTGCGGTGCTCCTTGGGCATCTTCCAGTACTAAAGAGAATTGTTAGATATCCATATCGCATACTAACTAGTGCATGTTCCAAGCATCATACCTGAATAGCAATGTCGGGGATCTCGAACTTGGGGTCGGTCCACTTTGGCAAGTTACCGTCCTCAATCTCCTTAATACAGCGAGTATAAGTGTGGACAGCCTCTTCCTCGAGGTAGCCAACAAATCGGTGGACAATCTTGGGTGAGATGAGGTATGAGACGAACAGGCTGTTGAAGAAAACACCCTGGGCACCAATAATCATCATCTTCATAAACCAACCAGGTTCGCACATCTTCATGAACGTCAAGAGATGCATTCGCTCGTTGTAGCTCTCCTCGAGAAGTGTTTCAATCCAGCCGTTATCGCGCTTCATGCGTCGAAGGCTGCCGAGATGTCGTAGCATTCCACCGACCATTCCTGGAACACCAGCAACACTTTCCAAGAAGATAAATCGGATTAACTAGATAGTTCATATTAGGCTTTGTTCTCAACTTGAGTAGTCCCAATAAGTGCAAGGTATATGTATATATAACTTACCCATTGCGCCTCTGTGAGTGGCTTTTGGGCTACAATGGCGGTAGTTGGTTTATTCTTGTCCGACTTCTGGTCCCGGTCCATGCCTGTTGCCTTGTCCATACAATATCTTGCAACGCGGACAATCTTCCAGGCAGTCCGGTCACCGAGAGTCTTGGGTTCTCGGTGGGCAGGCTCAACGGCCATCATCTCTTCATATGTATAGCCTTCATGTGGCCATGCTGGTTTGGTTGTGTGGATGTGTGGTGTCTCTTTGACGGGGAAGAAGTCACGAAGACGGTTGGTGGGTGTCGATGAGAAGAGTCGATGTTGTTGGGAAGCAGAGTAAAAGGCTGGAATAACCGCGGAATTTCTTGTGAGAGAAGATGAGGAGGACAAAGTTCGAACAAGACCAAGAGTTGCAGCCTTTGCGGCCTGTCTTGAGGCTTGGCTATGCTGAATTGATAACATTTGGGAAGAGGGGGACTCTGAACTAGCAGTTGTGTATGTGTGTATGAGTGTAGTATTATGGATGATGAAGATGACTGTTTGATATAGAAGATTTCATGATATACAAAGCTTCCCGCCTAGGGAGGTACAGCTTGACTTTTATATATTCTCGGGATGAGAGCCCTCGGAGAAGCATTCTCACCGAGATCCCTGCGGAATGCCATCCAAGCTAAGCAAGTAGATTATGCGTTTGTACCTCCTACGGGTAAGATTACTGACCCGTATGCATTCAGCTGAAAATTTGCTGACAAGAGACGTTACAAAGACCACGAAGAGAGACCGGGAGAAGACGCCACAGGGTGACTGAGTAGAGTTACCTAGGTCAGTACAGTAGGTATGAAGTAGAGTGCGGCGTATGCGGCACACTTTCCTTTGGCCGCCCGCTAGACTAAGTAATGGACCCAATTTGTTCCAGGTCTAACCAAACCAAGCCCAAGAGACGAGCCCAAGTCCCGGTCTTGTCATGACATGTCCGCAAGGACCCAGGCAATTGGAAGCGCTAGAAAGGCGTTCCCGAGAACCTAAATCGGGATCTTCACTCATGATGAGGCTCAAAAAGTTGCGGCTGCCACGTGAGGGAGGTTGATCGGGAGGACTCGGGTCTCAACACTTGGGAGGTCAGGAAGTCTTAGGAATCATCCACGATCTGACATCAGTCATTGCGAAAACACAGAAGGCTTCTGGTACGTGCTACAAACGGGCCTATTCTTTAGATGCTGCAATCTTGCGCTGTCATGGTTGATCTCTTTTTGTTTTTGTTCCTAAGTCCCGAGTCAATGCGGGTATGCATGGGAGGACGAATCGGGATTCCTCGATATCCAAGTCAAAGCTTGAGTTTTGGCCTTAGTATGAACATTGTTTCACTCAAGATAAAAGAGTGTTTTTTCGGAATGCTAGGGAGGTTGCGAGGTGAATCAGCGGAACCGTGATGGTCATCTGCTCTGTCCATCCTCGTATTTTTGGAGACCCTAGAGGTCCATACCATGATTTGCGTCACCGCTTCATTGTCCGTATGTGCCTGATTCATCACTGAACTTTTTATTGAAGCCATTTTTATCATGTAGGATACCGACAAGACTGACTAGAAGAAACCTGTTGCGTAAGTTGGATCCTGAATGCCATGAATTGAGCCGATAGGCCTATGGTATAGGGTATGCGATTAGGTACCCAAAACTAATGGACCCCTACACAACCTTTTAGTGCCATGAGTTTCAATTTATACATGTATAGTTGGAGAGATCAATGACTCACATGTAAACCTCCAGATTAGACACTTATTTGACCTAGGAACATCACAAGCGGCTTCACATCGCCAAGATTTAGGTCCTCAATGTACAAAACAGGAGTACAGTAAACCATACATCATACATGAGAAAGGCTTTATGGAAAGTAGAGATGTAAGCTACGGTACAGAGTACCACATTATCTATCCCGAACATCCTACCATAGATTATTCAATCATTTTCTTATTCCATGCATGATGGTATTTATTGCTGGTACCCATGTATGGTAGAGCCACCAAACTATCCCTCCACGATCGTCTGACGTCAACTGCCGGAAAGTAACAATGCGTGGCGTAGTAATGGGACCCAAAAAAATGGAGGGAAAATGGAGGGAGAAAAAAAAAAGGCGAAGAATACGGAAGAAATAATAAGTTGCCCCTCCTTGATTGACTACCACTACCTACCCCTCCATCTTTTTTATCTTGCTTGGGTTGGTACAGTAGGTTTTGTGCCTGACGAGTCATACAGTACTTCTTTGTTCTTTATTCTAAGTTATGTTTAATATTTTGTTATTTATGTTAACGCAATCAACATGCCTAAATACGTATGTAAGGTAGGTAGGCAGGTAGTTAACAGAGAACTGGCTTGAGTGTACCTATACATGCAAATGCTAAATGCCAGGTTAGTAACAAAGCTCAGGTCCGGCTGACTGGTAATATATGCATTCGCTCTTCCTTGGTATTCACGGGCTGTTTTTTTGTTCCCTTGGGTAGGTTAGTAGTAGTAGGTTGCTTCCAAAGATCCATCGACCCGTTTTGTACCGTAGCCAGCCCAACATCAACACCCACCCGCCTACAGGCGCACAACTTGGGCACCACACACAAAACTTCATTTCCCTCTGCCACATTCGCGCGCCCTAAAACTCAACTGTAACCTCCCAACTCCTGCAAACCACCAAACACAAACCGCCGTCAAAGACTGACCGACCGACATCATGCCTCCTAAGAAGTGGGGTACGTAAATTTCCTTGCCCATATTATCGTGACGTCTTATCGAAAGATGGATGGACTTTTGCGGGGTCATTTTCTTCAATCTTGACCCTTCCTTGACAAGCAACATTATGAAAGAACAAGGCATCGTTGCTAACACACGATTCAATAGACGATGAGGAGAGTGACGACAGCTCCTCTTCCTCTGGCTCTCCTGCCGTTGGTGCCGCCGCCGCTTCTCGCCGCAAGTTCGACGATGAAGAGGATGATGGAGATGTAAGTCTTGGCTCTTCTATGGCTTTGTATTGTTCGTCCAGCTCCTCTACACTGGGCTGCCCACTCTCATACCCAACTGACACGGTCTTTCTATACAGGTCCTAGATTCGTGGGATGCCGATGATGATTCCGAGGCCGAGCGTGAGAAGGAGCGCAAGGCCGCCGAGGCCAAGCAGAAAGCTGCCGCAGCAGCTGCTGCTGCCAAAAAGCCCAAGGGTCAGCGAATTGCAGAGCACCAAGCCGAGCGCGCTCAGCAGAAGGCCGAAGCTGAGAACTACGAGGAATACGAGGAGACCGAGAGCGAGAAACGTGAGCGACTTCGACGAACCGAGCAGGAGGCCGACCTTGCCCACGCTGCCGACATGTTTGGAGACATTGGAATCAGTGCCGGCCGTGCCAAGTCTCGTCCCGCTACCGTCGTCGTCGACGCCAATGACCCTACCAAGACTGTCGACATCTCTAAGCTGCCTCTCTTCCAGCCCAAGACCAAGGCTCAGTTCGAGACTCTCCGTACCAGCCTCACCCCCCTCATCTCGGCCAACGCAAAGAACCCCCACTACTCTCTGTTCCTCCAAGACTTCACCAAGGCCCTTGCCAAGGAGATGAATAGCGAGCAGATCAAGAAACTCGCCAGCAGCATGACTGCCCTGGGTAACGAGAAGATGAGGGAGGAGAAGGCTGCTGACAAGGGCGGCAAGAAGACAAAGGCTGCCAAAACAAAGACCTCTCTCGTCACTGGCCGTGCTAACGTCGCGGATACTACAACCTACGACGACAACGATGACTTTGGAGAGTGAGTACTTGGCTCAGCATCTTGAAGAACCCGATAAACTGACTCTTCCCTAGTGATGACTTTATGTGAAGTGGTTCTCAGCAACACACGAAGGAGACCTATCGCCCCTAGGTCCCGACCCGCCGCTTCCAGCCTCGACTCGTACACTCCTGCCCCCGTCCAACTGTCTGCCAACACGGCATGCTGTCGACGCAAAGATAATGATCAAGTCCCGCAGTGTCGCCTCGGGACCCTCTCGGTCATTTGAACAGGACAGGAGCAGGAGAGTGCGGCGGCGGTGCCATGGGGAGGGAAAGGCAGCATGCATATAAAAGTGGTTCATGCCCGCAAGATTGAAAAGCGTTAGGGATCATATAGGGAAAACATGGCGAATCGCGGCCAGGGCGGCATTTTTTTTATGCTCTTGGCATACTAGATTTCCACACAAGGACCTAATGTTAGTAGATCAAGATTTGTTTCAAAGAGTTTTATGCTACGCGGACTCGTCGGGTCCAGTTGTTGAATGCCTCCTTTTGCAATAACGAGATAGCTGAAAGCTGTAATGAAAACTTGTGCATCATATCTGGAAAAAGGGGGAAGCGATTGGAAATAGCTCATATATGATGTTTATTCGTATGCAAGAGCCTATTTATGATATTTCGTTTTTTTGGTGAACACTACCAACCAGTATGGCAAGGGTATCTCAGTCACCCGCTCATCATTTTGCCCCCGGAAACATTAAGGAGTTGAGTAGAATCATGGAGGAAATCTGATCGTGGATATATAAAAGCCCGTCAATGCGGGTAACAGGTGGTCATGTCGTAAAATAAACCCCAAACGCCTCTGTTGCCTTCACAAACATCGTTGTCTTCAGACAGCACCCATGAAAAATACAAGTCGCACATGCGTCGTTTTCGAGTCGTATGCTCCGAGAAATTAAGAGCAGGTAAGATCGAGCAACGGCGGCCCATCTATAGCAGCTCATACCACGTTACCCGCCATGCCCATAAAGAGAGCATGAACAGCAACTGACAAGGTCCAAAAACCGACCTTCTTAAATCGCCGAACACGGCTTTGCTGGTTTTCAACATCGTTTGCAAATGCATCGTACGTCTCTGCTGACATATCGTTCATAAGACCACAGTCGAAGATGGACCAGCTGCCATCGAAATCACTAGCTCGCTTCACAATGCGGCAGTTGATCGGGATGTAGGTCTTCTTGGCGTTAATGTACGCAACGATAGGCCGGACCAACGCCTGGTTGACATAAGACATATCCTTGGTGAAAAGGGGCACTGCGGCCTTGACCTCGTTCATGGAAATCCGCAGGTCCATGATCAGGTACCGTCGATCATCCTCACTTGTTTGTGGCTCCTTGACAGGCTCGTCGCTGTGTGTATCGCTGGTTGAGTCTGAAAGATGCCCGGATGTCAGAAGTGCGGGTCCCTGCTCTTGTATATTGCGAATAAAGCGATGTCTGTTTGTGTCCACGATCTCTTCGAGCTGGTCGTAGAAGTCGGCCATAACCTTGGTAATACTCTCGTCGGTGTCAGTAGGGAACATGACATCAGCTACAATATCAACATTTCCCTCATAAATCCAGCCAAACGGACCCTCTACACCACGGTTTAGGTGATCTATCTTCAAACCGTCGATGCGAAGTCGGCTGAACTTCTTCCAAGCCTTAGGGTCGCCGAAGCCAACAGAAGCTTCCGGGTCGCCATTGCCACTAGGCACCACGCCGTGGACTTGTCGGGGATGGATTGTGAACAGGGAGCCATCGAAAGACCCAGACATGTGGTTGGCCGAGAGAAAGTCGTAAAAGAGCCACTGTTTCCGAAGTTGAGGCAACTCGCAAGAGAATATGCTAATAGAAAATGGCCGAAATCCACCCGGCTGGTGGACAGTGAGTAGAAGGTCCTCCATCTTGAATTTTTCGATTTCGAAGTCTCCCGGTTGGTGTTTATGGCGGTATGATAAGGGATCAACCTCTTCGACTGGCCAGGTTACCGAAGTCCTGTCAATAACACCGCGAACACCTTTGATCTCAACATCCTTGAGCAACCCTTTACCATTCCACCAGTTCAAGAAGGAAAGTGTGACGTTGACTGTTGATAGCGTAACATCAAACTGAGTGTAATTTCCATCATCTTCAACTTCAGGCGCTTCGGCTTTGCGGCCAGCGGCGGCCTCGGCGGCAGCATCCGACGAGCCCTTGCTCACAGACGAAACATTGCCTTGACCGGGCCGTCGCGAGACGAACACATTGCGGAAAGAGATGACGTTATCCCGCCACTTGGGAACAATGGCCGATTCGAAGACAACAGTAACACCGGCGGACTGAGTCAAGTAGTCACCTACCCATTGAGCAAGTGTTTCTGTTCCTCGTTAGTAAGGGTTCTATCTCACGCAAAACATGTTCGTACCTTGGGCGACAACAGTATTGATAGACAAGATGATCAATGAGAAGAATGTTGTTGTTCCGACAATAATCCAAGCGAGGTGACCGAAAAGGAACCATGACACGAATGCACCCCATTCATCAATGTTCCACGGTCTCATACTCCTAATCGACACCCATTTTAGACGAACCTTGAGTCGTTGCCAAAAGCCATTGGCGGCCTCAAGCAGTTCATCCTTGGTTGGTCGGTGCGGCATCCTCGGCAGGTGTAAGTAGGACATGTAAGAAACTGGCTCAGAATCCGTTCCTGTAGGTCCTTGATCACCGGGCTGGGTGGTCTGATTTGAAGCATCTTTGCTCGTCTCGTTTAGTGTCGATGGCTTCACCTTTTTCAAGTCTTCTGTGGTTCTTGCTGGCGTAGGGGGGATATCTATGATATCTTTTCCGCAAGAACATTTCGGTCCATTTCCACTGCTGGCACCCCTACCACTGTAAAACCGATGTTGCTGCCATGTGGTCGTTGGCCAAACTAGCAAGCGAGATGGTTGAGAAACTAAGGCTTGTACCGTAAGACGAGTTGTGCGCTCGCGCATAGACTTTTGAGACTTGATGGCATGGCACAATAGAGATACCGGAGTTCCGGACACACCACTATCGGTGGTTTGCTTCCAAGCCTGGGTTTGTCTCTGGGTATGATTCTGCCGGACGTTGAAAGGCACAATGGGAGTCGTTGACAATGGCCATCTCGGGCTGAATTCTGCCACAGTACGTATGGGTGCCGAAGCGAATATTGCTGGAGAATAGTTGGAGGAGGTCCCCAAGCAGCGCCCGATCACAGAAGAGGGGATACCCTTAGCCATCATTCCAGCATCATGGTGCCTGACTGAAGAACAAAAAGACACAGGAGCTGGTATATGGCAAAAAACTAAACCAGGAAAAACTTGGGGCTGGGAGGTTTAGAGTTGGAGCAGGATGAAAGGAAGACAGTACAGTACGGAGATAGGTCGTGAGCAACAGATTCCGTCACAATCAATCCATGCTAACCAAAAGCTGCACAGCACCTTTTCATGGTTCTGGGCAGAAAAGTCACTCCATGACGCGCCTAGCCGACTGCAGTCAACAGGCCAATCGATAAGTTCCGATAAGCCACACAAATTTTTGTTCAGTGTGTTCGAAAGTCGGGAAACGCCCCCACCAAACAGACCCTCGAAAGTAAGGTTGGCTTTGACGATTTTTTTTTTTCTGTGACAAACTCCAAAGGTCCTTTCTCGAAGCACGTCTCTTGTATCTTAATCCTGTAGACATTTTCGGGATATCTATCAGATACATTTTAAAAAAAAAATGCCCGCGCCAACAGCTTTGAAGCAGGCCGAGGGTGCCCCGCTCGCCAACGATATTACGCTCCCAGTCGAAGGTAAGTAAAAATCTGAACTGTGGATTATGATGGACATGTCTGATCTGGATTCAGGTACCGATGAAGGTTTTCTTTTAGATGCGCCTGACGCTGCGTCGGCCGATGCGGATATTCTCGTGCCCGTAGAGGAGAGCAACGAAGATGGGATGCAAATCGATGAGGAGGGACGACCTCGATTCGCGCCCGCCAGAGATATCGTGAGTGTGAATTGTTGCGCTACCACATCCTACCTATATTCCTAACCACCTTCCTAGGATCCTGTCACCAGAGTCGAGACGCGCAAAATACCTATTCCACCTCATCGTATGACGCCTCTAAAACAGTCATGGACATCCATTTACCCACCTTTGGTTGAGCATCTCAAGTTGCAATGCCGAATGAACATCAAGCGAAAGACGGTCGAGTTGAGATCATCAAAGCACACTACCGAGTCCGGAGCGCTGCAAAAGGGAGAAGATTTTGTCAAGGCTTTCACCCTGGGCTTTGACGTGGACGATGCCATCGCCCTGCTACGACTAGACGATCTTTACATTCAGAGCTTTGAGATCAAGGATGTCCGAACGATGCATGGCGACAGCCAAGCCCGTGCTATTGGACGAATCGCTGGAAAGGATGGAAAGACAAAGTTCGCCATCGAGAACGCCAGCAGAACACGTATTGTACTGGCCGATAGCAAGATTCATATCCTGGGTGGATTCAAGAATATTCACCTTGCTCGCGAATCGGTCGTCAGCCTGATTCTCGGAAAGCCACCCGGAAAGGTGTACGGTAACCTCCGAACGGTTGCTGCGAGAATGAAGGAACGTTTCTAAAGGACAAAATCTGGCGAAGGACTTGGGTTACTACAAACGGCGTTTCGGGCGGGCAGCATTATGATCTTGAATTATGTGAACCAGGGTTACTCAGTCAAATGGAAGGATGGCATAGTACGTCGATAACGATAAAGATAGAGATGAATCGATTTGTCGCTTCGTGGATACCCACCAATACCAATACCTATAACCAACAATGCATGATCATGTCGGGCTAATTGTAGATACTGCCATCTACGGTCAGATCATGTCTGATACACCGCGGCAAGACCGCGCTCTTTAAGTATCAAACCACAGCTTCGGCGTTACAGCAATCAAACATCCATTGTCTCTGCCTATGAAGGCAAGGGAGTGGGACAACTCGGGTCTAACGTTGGCCCGCAGTGCAGCTTGTCATGAGGTGATGATAGGCACGGACTCGGATCAGTCCATCTGCATCCATGTTTATCAGAACACATCAGCCTCTATCGACCGACATTGCACGACTGACCGACAATTGAACGAAGCACGGAGAATTTGTTGCATTGTGTTGGAACATCCTCTACATGAACGAAACGGGAACATGGTTTAGTCTGCAAGAAAGCGAGCCTTTGCAGTTTCATTAGACTAGACCACCAAAATAGGCGCTGGATGACATTGCCGTCATGCACCTTGTTAATATGCAGCCTTCCGGGAGTGCGGAGGCATCGTGTAGTTCTCATCATACCTTGTTGACTTGGCTCCCGATCGGAACGGGGACTGTCCAACCGGAAGACGTCCTCAAGCCGGCACGGCCAGCCTGGGTTGCGATGCGGCAGACAACGGGCAAGATGAGCCCGCAAAGCCGGGAATCAACGGGAGCAAGACATAAATCTAGGAATAATTGTATGTAATTGAGTTTGGTACGTGGAGACGATGCTGTGCATGACGGCACAGAACAATAGCTTGAAGTATGGCAGAGCACGATATGTACGTGGAGACACAAATGGTGGTGTTGAGATGACCTACGGCGGATTGTCTACCATTCTGACTTTCTCGGTCTCGGTGCGGCGCTGCGTCGGCGGGTGTGGAATATGCTAAGGCGGCAAAAAAGGTGATTCTTCCATATGGAAATCCATTCTATGGTTCATGGATCTGATATTTGACGTCCAGCAAACCAGGCTATGTCATATCCACCGTTCAATCCCCTCCTACATTTTAAGACCCTGGCATTGTCTCTTGTAGACCATTTACTGCAAAGTAAAGGCAATAAGTTATGGATCTCCGAATTGAGCGGCGAGCCATTAAGGTGGTCTCTGGTGAGGTGGGCGTGGGATAGACTGGATTTGGGCGATTGTAAAGTCTCGTAAGGTGGGACCAGTCCAGGGGGAGAATTGGACCCCTCTTCTAGGCTCTGGTTGAATTGGCCAAGGGTGAGATTTTGTGAGATCATTTTCACCCCTCCAACGTCAATCAATGCCCCACCTCGCAGGTAAATTTTGGTGAGAGACATGGAGGAACGTGCAAGTCAACCTGGTACCTACTGGTAGGTATCTCTAGGTGTCAGGTAGAGCGGGATGGATGGGGAGGCAGGGAGGGCGACAAGTACTTTCCTGCGTTACTACTAGGCAACAGGTAGTTTTTCTCGTGTCAACCGTTGACTGGGTTAGAAAGTAGTAGTGATTGGCTTCAGCTTTTGTCAGTTCCGATCGACAGATTTCCTCTTGCTTCCAGGAACCATTCATAAACACTTTGTCCTCCCCTCCCGTAGTCAGCCTTTTTCTCTTTCTTCTCTTCCATCTTCATTCCATCCACCATCCTCTCCTCTCACTACATCTTTACTTGCCCATCAGACTGGTTTCTGCTGGCTTCGATTGTACCTGATACATAAACACTTTACCTAAGGTGAGCTTCAATCATGCATGATAAAACAGTCACAGCTATTATCAATGCCCCTCACCTCCTCTTCATCTTTGCTTCCAGCCAAGCATCCATGTCTACCTAGCAATGGATAGTACAACACATTAGAGCAGAGCAGAGCAGAGCAGAGCATG
>JABFFG010000451.1:0-36955 GCA_013623685.1 Fusarium transvaalense
CAACCCCGCGGGGTTGCGGGTTTCCAGGTTGTATGACATGACGTTACGATCACCAGATTTTTCGGACATGGTTTTGCAAAAATTACAAACATTAAAGCGATTGGTGTTACTTTTTTTCAACCTGCAGTAGCATGGTAGTTGGGCTGAAACGGATTGCGAGCGTTGCTTTGGATAGCTTTTTTCCCTTTTTATCCGGCGTTGGATTGCGATATGGCGTGACATTCACCCATCGTAAGTAGGTAGCTTTTGTTTTTGTCTCCCGCGTGCATAGGATCTTTACTTGCGCACGCCTAGTGTATGATTAGAAGACGACACGGCGCAGTCAACCTGTGCCTCAAACGTCGCTGAAGCATTCGATATCGAATGACAAATTGATCAGAATTATACCAGACAAGCTCCCCGTGTTCTTAACACACGCCTAAAGTGAATGAATATGAGTTGTGATGTATACTTCTTACGATGACCTCAAGCTTCGCTCCAGCCATGCGTATAGCATAGGATCATCTGTGTAATCGGTCTGACACAATGTGAACGGAACGTCACTGTTAGGAACTGGTCATCGTAAGTGTGAGTTAGAGAATCACGCCAAACCTTTTCTTTGGCTCCCAAAAAAAAAAAAAAAAGGATGAAATGGTTCCTGAAAGCGTCAAGGCTGGCTTGCAATACCATTCATTCTTGGCAACCTCTAGCTGGCTGGTTAAATGCATATCGCCCGCTTCATAATTTCATATGAACATAGTAATACAAGTCAGCTGCAACAGTCACCGGGATCGAAACAAGAAAATAGGCAGTGAATCGTCATGTCCGTTATAACCTCTATCCATGCATGCTTCATAACAAGAACAGGCCAGGCTGGGGCAGCAAATATACGCCTCTCGATGCAACATCTTCAAAAAAGCACATACAACACCCTTTGTTCGCTCTTCTCTCCTTTTCTCCATTTGCCTTTTTTTCTGTCCGAACCTGTATGTATCCCAAATAACCGCTTGAGCCCCTGGCATAATGCTCTTCTTCTTATCTCCCTCGTTACTGTTGACTCTTGTATGTCCGGCTTGGTATTTCCGCCATGCAAAGACAACTTCTTTTTGGTGGTGAATGATCTGTCTTGTGACATCGAGGGAAGAGACATGAATCCGCTCGAGTTCAAAGATTGTTTTGACATTGCCTCTGCTTATCTTCTCCTTTTCCATTGAGTAGTCGTCAAAGCATTAGAGTATGCGTCGGAGCCGCAAGAATAGGACAAAAGAAAAAATAAAAGAAAAAGAAAATAGTAAAACGAAACCATCACGTTTCCTCGTAAAAACAAAGGGGATAACGCAAGAAAATTCGTCAATAAAACTGACAGCCCCCCGCAAGCTATACTCGCGCGAACAAGTACCTGCATCGCTGATGCAGCATTTCGTGTTCCGTCTACCATATTACTTGTAAAAGTCATTAAGAGTATTGCTGGGGAGCGTATCGAGTGCCCTCCAACTCTTGCAATAAACATCTGGGCCAAGGCTTGATCTCCTTTTAGGCAGTGTGGTCCAACGGTAGGTGATCTTGATCCTCAAGTATCAGCGTAGGGATCAAGCACTCCGGTGGATGAAGCAAGTCGAAAGATCTCGCGCCGACGCCTATGACAACTGGTGGGTGAAATGAACTCCTGCTTCGGGCGTAATTGAATAACCCCAGGTCTCCGAGACCTTCGCTATGCAAATAAAATTCCATATTATTATTTTGTACACGCTCATGCAGAGCAGAGCAGACGAGTGCAGGTTCATCAGCTGACAGTCATCATCTGCATCCTTTGCGGTAGGCCAGAAGACGGAGAGTTCTCAGAAGATGCAGCGTCTATAAGTGAATTGGTACCGCGGCTTCGCGCCACTCTTCTGGGTGGGCTTGAGCCAGGATCGTCAAACACTCGAGTGAAAGCGGGGCTCGATTCCTGTTGTCGTATGTTTCGTGGTGTACGCATAGGGCTATCAGTGATCTGGTCGGCTTGTCGAATAATGTCGGATAGTGTATCCCGCAAGTCACCGGCTCTCTTAACAAGAGCTTTAAGGCTGTTAGTGTCGAAATGAACCTTGCCCTTATCCGGTACCTGTTCAGGGACACGGTGTTGCATCGCCCCAATGACAGAACGAACTACTCCTGAGACATCATGGGCCTTGTTATACTTGTTCTCAGGTGTTCTAGGACGACTGGGTCGGTTCGATGGTGGCGTTTCTGTACTGGGCCAGTTGCCAAAGATATCATCTTCTGGGGAGAAGACAGACCTTCGGCGCGGGGAGTGTCGTTCTCGAACCACCGTGGTTTTGGACATAGGAGGTTCGTGGCCGTCGAAGGCGGCGTCAAGACGGTTCATAGAGTGAGCATCGAAACCATCGTCGCCAAAACGTTCATCGATTTCAAAAGCATCAAAGTTGATGGATGAGGTGGACTTCTGATCATCAATGTCCTCGTCCAAGGACTCTTCATCCGGTGATGCGAGAGCAATGATACCATCGGCCTCTTTCCATAAATGCTTCTGTGATCCATCGAGCATATCCATATCCCGAGCATGACGGCAAAGTCGTTTCAAATCGTTGACGAGAAGAGAAAATTCTCGAATGTGCCCAGAATGCGCCTTGACACTGGGTTGCGTTGCACGGATGGATTCCGGAACTGCGAATACTTTGTCGTCCTTGTCGCTGTTGTCAGTACCGCTGCCACCGAATTCGAAATCATCGTCCCAGTCCTCGCTGACTGGCTTGGTCGCCATTCCCCAAGTGCCATATTTAGCTCCGGTGGGTTTAGAATTATCAGGGACATCGTGAACGACTGGGACGCTCTGGCTCCGGACATGAGCAGGAGCCGGGCCTCTGCGGGTGGCAGAACGGCCGCCTCTAGGGTCCATTTGCTTAGCATACGAAGTCATCGGCCGTGGCAGTCGTCCAGTGTCAGATTTGTCGTGCGTTGGGGGTTCGCTCCAGTCAAAAAGTGAGCTGAGCGGGCGATCATTATGGGCATCGTGGCCGTTTGTATCAGCAATACCATTACCGCTGATATTAGCTAGGGCGAGGCGAACATTAGGGTTGATCCCCCTGGAATTCAGCGAGCTCCCTTTAGAGGGAGGCGATAAGGGGTTACATTGGAACTCGTCATCCCTGGCCCAATCATCATCGAATTCGTCGTCGAAGGACAGCCTGCTGTACTCCTTGGTAGCAGAGGTTGGAATATCGTAGGGCGACGAGTTAAATCTCGACTCAAGTCTGAAATGCGGCGAGGTGTCAGATCGATTTAGGGTGTGTACGGGGGTGGATGCATTTTCGTCCTCCTCCATGATCTTGTCGTCCTCATCCCAGGCCCGACCAAGCATTTCGTGAATAGATAAACGCTTAGCCTTTGTACCATTGCCGGCAGTGCTTGGCGGTGACTCGTCATACACAGACTCCAAAGGGGTCTCGACAGCACGAGCACGACCGGAGCCAATGGTGCGTATTGAGTCAAACATACAGTCGCTTTTGAAATCAGTATCATCATCGTCCACCGACGTACAATCTCGGGTGTCACCCTCAGAACTCTCCATGGTGGAAGCCCTGTCGTGATGCGGTCCCCTCAGTTGTGACATGGCAGTGGAGCTGGTAGAACTTCCTGAGGGTTGATTAGGTCGATATTGATGGGTGGGAACCCCAGCTGAATACCCTAACCGGGACGTATCCATATGAAAGTTTGTAAGTCTTGGAGGCGGGGGAACCGGCGACGAAGAGTTTCTTTTGCGACTTTTCAACTGCATATTGGCAGCTGAACCTAGCGACAATCCCTGCCGGTCCGATATTGTTGATGTTGCGGGGAGGGTCAATTCCAAGGCCGGATTGGTTCGAGGAACAGCGCCAGACTGCGCACCAGTGAGCGGTTCGGACACACGTCGCTTATTCCCGCTCCTAGATTCAGCGCTACGTTTAGGACGCTGAGTGCTCACTGTCGTTCTTGCCGCCCACGTTCCTCCAGATGCGAATGGCATCGAGGTCGATTTCCGGGGTGTTATAGAGGGGGAAGTCTCGGGAGATTGAGCTGATTCGTCCCCAGCAGTTTGAGGAGGACGTGTTTCTGATTGGATTTGAGCAGCAGGCAGTAGACCTCTAGGGGCAGGTACCGCTGAAACCATTCTTGGTTTCACCAAATGAACTCTACCACGCTCGTCGATATCGGTGCGAATGCGCTTTGAAGAGGCGGCTCGAGCATGTGGGCTCAACTCACCTAGCCTACTCGAGCCTATGCGACCGCTGATGCTCAACCTTTTGGAGTGAAAATACGATTTCCATCCGCTTGTTACAGATGTCGACCTGGTGGGGGGTTCAATTGGAGATAGTGCGAGGAACTCGTGGGGTCGTGCCTGATCGTCAAATGATACGTTGTTTGAATCTGTCGATGTGAACACCGCAGGAGAATCCGGTCGGAAATGCTGAAGAGTTGCGGACCTCTGGTGACTCGTAGCAGGTCGACGAAGGGTAGGTAGGATCTGTAGGTGAGATTTCGCACGTCGTCGTCGTGGTAGAGGGTCAGGGTCGATGCGGCTTGACGTAGATCGTTTAACGAGCTTGTTTGGGGGGAGAGTCGATGCTGGAGAACCGCGCAATATCGGGGCAGCTGAGCCGTGGGAGAAGATGGAAGGCGCGTCAGGACCAACACTTGACCTTGTGCTTTCGTGACGAGACAAAGGGCGGACAGAGAAGCGCCTTATCCAAGATCCATTGGAGGAGATTGAGTCTCGAGACTCGGGGATGATAGCTGGGGATTCAGAGCGCCTCACAAGTGACGACTGCCTGCTGTTAAGCTGTGGGGGAGTCGACTGCGTCTGGGGCATAGGCGGTCGCTGATAACGGGAAAGAGGAGGTCTCGAGGCGGTAACAGGGCGTGGGAGAGTGTGATGGTGCGAGGCGCCGAATACAGAAGCGGCGGCGTTGCTTGTGGCGGGCCGTGAGGAAGCAAAGTTGCTAAGCGATGGCGACTGTGCGCTTGGCTCGCGGTCTATAGAGACTCGCCTGGAATGGGAGGGCCGTCGAGTCGAAGGGGAGAAGGTGTTTGGTTCAGTGGTGGGTTGGCCGAACACCAAACCACTGGCCGCTGCAGCGATAGCAGTGCCGGTTCCAACAAGCTGCGTAGATAAACACTGTCAATTACTGCTTACTGCTGCAACAGGAAAGAGGTTGGTCAAGCCACAAGAAAGAGGGTTTGAGAAAGTCCAAGAGGAGCGTAGGATAGGGCAGAAAGTGGGTGGGATAGGTTAAAGTCTATAGCAGCCATGTGATGACTGGTGTGTAGTGGTGGTGATCCTTGGTTGCCTTGATGTGATTGTGGATTGGATTTGCGGGGAGGACAAAGCTAACTAGCAACAAACTTACACTTGGAACGGTCTGCATGGTTGCTTCCATGGCGAAGGGAAGCCGAGGGCTCTACTCAAGAGAGAGATATAACACAGCGACAAGCATTCTAGCTTAGAGGCGGAGGATGGCGGTACTCGAAAGGGCGGGGGTGCTCATGGTCGTTGAAGCCATAGACCCAAGGTGAGGGTTGAGAATCGCAATCGACAAGGACGAACGATAATTGCAAGGAGAAGAAACCGTTGTAACCCACACGCCTTTCCCAAGCCAAGCGCTTCAAAGGACCCCCCGAGTTTGAGAGAAGATGGATAGTCCCGGGGGACAATTGCGAAGACGGGAAGAAGCTAGGCGAAACCTGATTCTGGCTGGCTGGCTGGCCGGGCAAACAAAACAAACAACAAATGAATGTTCTCCCTCCTCGGCGTCAGTCGGTCTATTGTGCCTTTCTCTCAGTGGGGGGGTTGAAGAGCAAGAAGAAGAAAAGGGCTGGAAAAAAAAAAAAAAAAAAAGGCTTTGAGTTTGTGGAAAAGTATATGAAAGAGACGACGAATGGAACTTCTAGGCTCGTTTGATTGATTTGATGTGATCAGGTCGCGGAAGGGACTGTTGAAAACAAACCAAACTCGGCTGTCAGTTGCGGCCGCGAATAAGGTAGGTAAGTAAGTATGGAGGTAGGTATGGACTGCAGTGCCAGTGCCAGTGCCAGTGCTAATGCCAGTGGGGACAGCTTTTGAGGACGGGATCAAATAACAACAATAATAACGGGCGCTATCTAGACGCTACAGGAAATGAAAGAAATAGAAGAAAAGAAAATAGGACAGGCAAAAATTAGAATCAAAATTGAAGAAGAAAAAAATATGATAGAGACTTGTTTGTTTGTTTGTTTGTATCTTGTCTCCTCTGTTATCCCCTTTTGCTTTTCCGCTGGACGTTTTGATTCCCTGGTACCTAGTATCTCTCTATCCCCTTACAGCGACCAGCAATACTACTAGGTATTACTGTAGGTCGGTAGTCAAATTTAATGGATTTCAAAATTACAACCTAACCCAGTAGCGGAGTAGACAAAAAGAAAGAAAAGAGAGAGAGAGAAACAGTCCCTCTGCTTTTCCTTACACCTGGAGATTGCAGGTGAGATTTCTGTGAGAACGGATCGTCTCTGCAGGGATGCACATCAAGACCAAGCATCGCGCGACTCCAGACGGGATGGACCAGGCCAGACCAGACCAGCCCGGCCAGGCCAAGGTCAGGGCACCCAAGTCCCCGCCTGCATACTGTACCTAGAGTAGGTTCCATTTTCATACGGATGGATGTCTCTTATTATTATTATTACTACGGGCTATTAGCGGATGGAGCCACTGCACTGAGCATCTAGCGTCGGGTCGCTGCGGGCCTCGGGGCACCTGTAAATCCAACTGAATTCAATGGATAAGTCTTGTCCCTGACAGCCCCTTCAGGTACCAAGGTAAGTGCTGGAGCCTGTCTGCCTACGGCGCTCTGCAGTACCTAGAGACTGGATCTACCTAAAAACCTGGAATTGATTGGGTCTCGACTGGGGCGCGTCTCAAGCGCTGAGCATCAAGAGAGATTAGACATGCTATTTTGAGTGGAGGGCAGCCAACTTTGACATGACTTGCATACAATAGTTGATTCAATGGCCTGAATCTGATATCATAGGCGCTGAATTAGCACTCTTTTGGTCTGATTAAAACTCCTTCCAAGAATATTAATAAAATTGACTTGACGCAATTGATTCAAATCTGAAAGAATGGAAGCCTCATTTGAGCTCAACTTCACTTTCTCGGTCGGACCTACATACGGATACCTCCACTACCCAGTCCTAGAATATCTCGTTGATGCTACACGAGATCCATCTCGTCTCAAACACAAACTTTGAATCCTGGATAGGTGCAACGCTTATTATCTAGCGCTTGCGGGCTATCCACCCCGTTTATTTACCATTCCAAGGAACAAGAGCTTATTCTCTGTTGTTAATCACACTTGAATACTTCTCTCTCTCTCTCTCTCTCGCTCCCTCTCCCTCTATTACCCGTAGCGGCAACACGGCCGTACCTATCGTGGCGTGGCTTTCGACCCTGGTACTTGTATCTCCGGACGGGTTCCTTCACCGGGGACTTCCTTGGCTTGTCCGGGGGTTGCATCTCGGACTCCCACTCTGCATCAAAGAACAGAAAGCGCCCAAGCAAGCGGGCGATCCTCTTCTGTCCACTAGAGTTGTGAACACAGAATTGGAGCTAGAATCATGATGGATGGAGTTCACGAGACTCCACCAAGAAAACAAACAGCGCATCTCATCGGCAGACTCTTGATTGTCGAACTCGCTTGCTGCTCTCCTGTACCGGCCCCGGAAGTGATGACGACGGGGATCACAACGGGATCAAGAACCCCCGGAACGGACTACGCAAAGCAGTACACAATCCCTGTCTGTAGGCGCAGAGACCGAGAAACATAATACACGGAGCCCTGTCCGTTGCTTGCTCAACCCGAATTTGCTTTTGCTCTGCCACAAAACAACATCAAAGTTATCCGCTTCCTCTGGCTGTCTGGTTACTGGTAGGTACCACCCGTCACAGAGCCCATCCCACCATCGAGCACCCGGTGTTGAGTATCCTGAGATACGACATGATGATCAATCCCTCATCTGCATCTGCATCTTACAATGCCCCCTGTCATCGCACAGCAGAGCCCATTCCGGGCTGGGTTGTAGGCGATGGTCCTGGTAGCGACCCTGTTTATCAACAAACCCTTATGGATCTAATTTAGAAGTGACTGTTGATCGTTTTATGAAAGGCAATAGTATAACAGCTTCTGATAAAGGGTATCAATTGCGAGACCTTCAACCAAAATAAATATGAAGATATGTTTCCAACAGCACATTTGTGTACTCTTTCTTGACTACATAGATAGAGAAGGGGCTGTGCGCCCATTGACTTTATATCTTGCATTTGTATTGCACGGCCTGAGATCTGTCTGACTGACATTCATGTTGATTCTGCCTGTCTTGTACTCTGTCCACCAACCAGTAACACAAACACAGACCATACCATGCCATCCTTCGGAGCAGTTCGCCATTCCACGTGCATTCGTCTAGCCAATTCGCGACAAGTTTTGCAGTAGGTTCCCCTACTTCCTTGCTGTAGTACATCAGAAGCCTGTATGGTAATTATTGGCATGTTGGCAATTAACATGACATCCAATGCTGCAATGTATTCTGTAGACCCTAAAATGGCTTTCAGCTTGGTCGATTCAACTCCACACTTCCTGCTTGGGATAGACTGGAGTTATCACACATGCCATGCCATGGCGTGCTCCGCCTTCAATAACAACAGCAGACTAACAACTGCTGTTGAGCTTCTGCGAAGCTAGCCACGATTAGAGAGCAGAAACTCGCCTCTTTGTGCCACAACCATCAATCTGCGGCCGTCCATAACTAGCTATCATGTGCAACGCTAAAAGGTAAGTTCTCTTAATATGATAGGACAAGTAAAGGTCAGAGAGAGAAAGATACAAAATATCTATTTTGCAATTTCAGGGACTAGGTGGCGCAGGGTCCGGGTGGGAGAAGGTTCACTGGAAGTACTGAGGGTTGCTTGGTCTTTATTGAAACTTTTCATCATTGCATCATGTACCATCATCACATATAAAAAGTGCGGATCAAAGAGGCGATGGTTTTCATCTCAGTATCTTCTTTTGGCTTGGCTGGCTGGCCACGGTACACGGGCCGTTTTAAGCAGCCTGCAGAGGTGATGTTTATTGTCTAGTTTGGCATACAGTAGCGTATCATAAACAGGTTCTTGTTATTTGCGTTCTTATTAGCTCCTTGAAACTTGCCCATTAGTGTGTAATACGTGAGACGCATATCGTTAAGTTTGATCTTGTTAATGAAGCTACTTCATGCTCTTTGCAGAGTTGGCTCCACTCCATTTACATGACTATTCCAAGTACATAATTATATACAGCTTGCTAAGAAAACTTACATCTTGGTCAGTTTGCTAGGATCGAAGCTAGTAAAGACATGTTGTCTTTCTCTTATTTCCAGAAAATTAGCCACACGTGTATATAGTTGCCCTTGCAGAGACTGAATGTGCTGTCTGTCACTGATGATCTCTCAGAGGTTTGTGGGCTAACAATATCCAACTTAGCTGGGCTGTCAAAAGTTGAGGCCCGCCACAAGATTTGAATAACCGCAACCAACCGCAAATAAACACAAATGTAAACAAAAATAACAACACCATCATCAAAGATCTAATCCAATGATCTGCAGAATTCTACTTTTTTTACTCTCTCCTCTCTAAAGCGGAGTAGCAACCCGCCCCCTGGTTCGCATTTACGGAGGGGGTCATATGAAACGATGTTGCGTGATTTGATGAGACCCGAGGGAAAATCATGGGTATCGGAATGTTTTTTTTTTTTTGGTTAACTACAGTAGATCAGCATTTCTCCTCTCGATCAAAGTCCGAAAGAGGCGCTTGCGTCTTTGATGGTGGGGCTCGGAGCATCTTGAGTTAGAGCGTCTCTCATCTCAAGGCGGGCACCATTCACAAGTTGAAGATGCGAAATTGTACTCTGTACCTCGCAGGCTCACTCACACCCAAAAAGCCACAAGCAGATCCTCCTCGTGTTGAGGCAATGGCCCGCGGCTACGCGTTAAAGGTTGCAGCAAGTAACTAACAACCCCTACCCTGTTCTTGACTCGATAAGGCTGGATCATGATATCTCGCCAAGGACCTGCATCTAAGCTTACATACCTACTTACCTACCTATAGAAGGTACAGTACATGTTGGCTTCGGGTTGGCACACAAAGACCGAAATTATCTGAGGTAATCATTGAAAGAACTTTCGCATCTCATACCTGAAACGAATCTGTCAGCACAGCGGAAGTATTCCGATTTGTCTCTCCCTAATAGACTACTTGTTGGCGAACCAACTCAAATATGCAAATCATAAATTTGATACTCGGTTATTTAGGCTGACTCAACCTGAGATACCTGAATAGGCGATGCAGGGCATCATGATCGAATTTCGTATCCTCAAGGTTCGAGGCTCGAGCAACAGAGTCCAATTTCCACCAACCATGCTCAAACGGCAGCTAACTTAGCTTAGTACATTAGTTTTGGACAGATGTGCTTATTTAGTGCTCACGATGAAAGCTGACGCAACGCACAAGCTGCTTTTCTGGTCATAGTACTAAACTCAAAAGCCGCTGGGTGATTGTCGATTTTGATATACAGCTTCATGATAGGACTCTTGAGGAAAGCCACGAAATTCGATCAGTGACAAACAAACAAACACCGTTCGGACAAGGGTCTTATCATGAGGCTCTTTGAGGCTTGCTCATCTCATGGCTAGTAGCATTCCTCCGCGCAGCCAAGGAAACAATTCCGAGTGATCATGATCGACGGAGCTGTCTGCGTCAGGCTTGTTCTACTCTACCTATTGTCTCAACGTGGCTACCGATAAACGTGAGCACACGAGGCGCATGACGGACGAGGCGGTCCAGCAGCCCATGAGCCTGGAACACTATTGATGCGAGGAGCTATCCGTAGTAAGACCCTGTATCCCTGAGGCAAACTGGCAATTAGCCTCCTGGCAGGCGGAAGTTGAGCATCTAAGACACATCAAGTTGATGTCTTGGTCAGAAATGAATGGACGACACGCTAGTGTAGCTCGTCAATCCTTGGTGTCGTATAATTGAAGGTTCAGTTGACAGTTTAGAGACGCAGAATAATCGGGCAAGGAGCACCACTCATGCTTGGGCTGTAGGTATCTAATAATTGGCGTCCGACAGTGGTATAGGTACTCTGAGAAAGGTCTTGGGCTCTGTTCGTGTCAATGAAGCTCGAATTTCTTTGACGTTCTCAAACCAACCTTAAACCTACGTTGATGGAGATCATTGCAACGACAGAGAACGACCTTCCATGCTCTCGCTTCTCTTCGCTTATTGGGATTCTAGACCTGGTCCTGGCGCGTTCTCCATTTCTCCATCCTCGGAGCCCATTTTTGGCATGTTTCGACGACGCGCGATTGTCAAGCTATAGTCGCGCCAAGTGGAGGTAATTCAAGCATTGTCGTGTTGAAATGACGTTGTTTGATCATTTCTTGACAAAACGGAGCAGCCGAGTGCCCGTCTAGATGGCTTGAGCGTACACAAGTGCCGGGGCGCCGTTTACCCTAGGTATGCTACAGTAGTTTGGTAGGTAAGCAATGATTTCCATAGTTGGATGGATGGATGGATGGATGGATGGGATACCAGGCCAGACCAGGTACCACTAGTTGGTGGTTGTCAATCCAATCGAGGTTAAAACGATAAAACGAGGTAGGTTGTTGGTCTCAGAATTAGATGGAGGTGTTGTTGTCTTTGGTGAGTGGGGGGAATGTGACTGATGTCCATTTTGTTCAATCATAACGCTAGCAAGGCTAGTAGGTACAAGTACAAGTACAGTAGGTAATTAATTCCTCAATTTTATTGCTGACTCGATACTTGATTGTCAGCATTGAATCAGTTGATATTCTTCAATCAACATTCCATTTCTCAGGACTTGGGTATGAATGTCTGACAATTGCTAGAGCCCGCTGTGAGCACGACTCTGACTCTGACTCTGCATTGAATATGTAACTTGTTCTGTCATGCAGCATCGATCTCCCGCAATGCACATGGCTATCACATCCATCTGATCTTCAATGCAAGCAATGTTAAGTTATGCAGAACCAATGCAGACACGTAAATCTCCTAGATCGTGACTCTGGGTCAATTGGCCGAGTTAATTGCGAAACAAGGCAGAAAAACAATAACAACAATCATTCGCAATTAAAATCAACGCGTCGCGCCGAATCGAGGTTTGTTATGTTATGCACACAATACTGACTGATACAACACCAGGCTATTCAGAGAGAGCTTCCAATGATACGATTGGTGCGCTCGCTCGCAGCTGAAAACCTGCAATTACTGAAACCGGCATAGAACCAGGATGCGTGGCAACTCGTTATTGCTGAGTTCTACGCCGGTGTTTTCAATAGTGAACAATCGTATAGATAATAGACCTGAGGCACGGCACTATCGCTGGGATAACCCTGCAAGACAAATCCGGTTTTCCATGTTTTCCATGTTTGTCAGTTCATACCTAAAGCTAAGGACTGGAAGCTGGATGAAAAAGACGATGGTATCCGAGCCCTGAAATCGAGACGTTGGCGTTCGCATAACAGCTACTTATTGGGCATTGGTGTTATCGAAACCGCGCCATACATGCATGTCTGTTATTACTTATTTAGTGTATGTACGTAGAAACAGGTTCTTTCTGGTGGGAAACCCAAGATTTCCATGGATGTCATCTCGCTCGTTGAAATTGGGAGCGCTTCACCGCCAGTTGCTTCTAATTGATATTTTGATATTGCTAATCTTGAAGTGAACCCGATCAATTTAACTTGTAAAACCTATCGTATTCTATTACTGCTGTGATCTTTAAAGTTTCCACTGCATTCAATAGTTCCCAAGACATACATACACATCTTTCGCTTGTATGGATGTCTCCCCTACGGTGTCTTGGTATAGCAGAGTCTTACTATAGAGTTCCGCCTCCGCGACATCCCTTCTTTCTCGTGTCTGAAATCAGCTCCAGCTTCCGTGCCTTATTTCCTTGCTGTACGCACAGCCTGTTTCCAAGCGCTATGACTTCCGTTGTTATCATCATATTGAGACATTTTATGATTGTGTCGTCAGAGAATAGCCTTGTTGTTCGACGTCGGCTGAACAGATAGGTCTAGGTTAGGTGAATTCTCTATACATGTAAATCAGATTGTTAATGCAATGTACTCGGCTGACAACTGGATGCAAGATACCACCAGTGGCGTTCTGTGTCTGTAGCCTACCATAGCCAAAAGTGAAATCCACTAGTAAAAGAAATTTAATAAATTCATCGCGAAAGATAAGATCGAATACATGTAATGCATCAGTTCTAACTCAAGAATCACTGACATAGTTGTCTAGATGCTGTAAGTACTTACCCTAGAGACTTCACCAATCGGCCATCGGGCCTTAGATGTCCGCACCCCGGGACGGTGGTTCGCTACACCCACAATTTTCAACGACATCTGTGGCGGGGCATTCAAGTTAACGACATTATTGAACCGTTCAATCGCAGTTGAACTCTTCCGTATAACTCCCAGGCTCTTCTCTTGGGTCAATCCGAGCTGTGAATAATTGAAGGATTTTGGTTTTATCAGCCTTGTGTCTCAACTGAACCTGTAACAGGTCTACTCGTCATCATGGAGGCCGATATCAGAGCTGTGCTGCCTAACATCGACCCTGTGGTCTCTGAGTACTCCGTGGGCTACCTTACCCACGCCTCGACTGCGTATTCTGACGAGGATGAGACGTCAGGCGAGTCGCCGCTGAACGAGGCTGCTTCCACCATCACCGAACTCCTGCTGTCCGCCTCAGGCCAGTTTAACCCCGAGCTCGAGGAAAAGATCAAGCAGCTTGTCGAGAAATGGGTTGACAAGTACACCGAGGCCAATGGCGGCCAGAGGCGAGGACCCTCAACCGTCAAGCGTCTTGACCAAACCATTCAGGTCAGCCAGCAGCGCAACATGTCGTCGACTTTGGCTGTGGCGACAGGTGGCGTCGATTTGGAATCCGCCAACGCAAGAAAGGTTGAGTCCAAAGTCGATCGCAAGAAGCTCGAAAAGGCCGAGCGAAAGATTGCAGCCAAGCAGCAGAAGAAGACCTTCAAGACTGTCGAGTACGAGGCCTCCAAGCTGCTCGACCAGCCCGAATCGACACAATCCTACGAAGAGTTTTACATGGCTGTCAACCCTCTCCAGATGGGTGCCGGCTCTGCAAACAAGTCAAAGGATATCAAGTTGGACAACATCGATGTGTCTATCAGCGGCCAGCGTATTCTTACAGATACAACACTCACTCTTGCTTACGGCCATCGATATGGTCTAGTTGGTAACAACGGTGTTGGTAAATCTACTCTGCTCCGAGCTCTGTCTCGCCGTGAGGTTGCCATTCCTCTGCACATTTCTATTCTCCACGTCGAGCAAGAAGTAAGTACACCGGCGCCCAAAAAAAGAAAAACACAGCTAAAAAGACCAGATCACTGGTGATGACACTCCGGCTATTCAGGCGGTTCTCGACGCCGATGTTTGGCGCAAGGTTCTCCTCAGGGAGCAAGATGTTAGTACACCGCCTGACAGTATTGGACGCAATCTAACAATGGTAGCAAATCACGACACGCTTGGCAGAGCTGGAACAGCAGCGCTCTTCCCTAGCCGACACATCTGCCGATGCGGCTAGAATTGATCGCGACAGAGAGGCACAAGATACCAAGTTGGGAGATATCCAATCCAAATTGGCCGAGATGGAGTCAGACAAAGCCGAGTCACGAGCTGCTAGTATCCTCGCTGGTCTCGGTTTCTCACCAGAGCGACAGCAGTATGCTACCAAGACATTCTCTGGTGGTTGGAGAATGCGTTTGGCTCTTGCGCGAGCTCTGTTCTGTGAGCCTGACCTGCTTCTTCTTGACGAACCGTCCAACATGTTGGACGTCCCCTCCATTACTTTCTTGTCCGATTACCTTCAAACCTACCCCAGTACTGTCTTGGTTGTATCTCACGACAGAGCGTTCCTCAACGAGGTCGCCACCGACATTATCCACCAGCACTCGCAGCGTCTCGACTACTACCGCGGAGCCAACTTCGACACCTTCTACGCCACCAAGGAGGAGCGCAAGAAGGTTGCCAAGCGAGAGTACGAGAACCAGATGGTCCAGCGAGCCCATCTTCAGGCCTTTATCGACAAGTTCCGTTACAACGCCGCCAAGTCCTCAGAAGCCCAATCACGTATCAAGAAGCTCGAGAAGATGCCTGTCCTCGAACCCCCAGAGGCCGAGTACAGTGTCAAGTTCAACTTCCCCGACGTCGAGAAACTGTCGCCTCCTATCGTGCAGATGTCCGAGGTCACTTTTGGCTACAGCAAGGACAACATTCTGCTCCGCAACGTCGATTTGGACGTTCAGCTGGATTCTCGAATTGGTATCGTTGGACCCAACGGTGCTGGTAAGACAACTATCCTCAAGCTTCTCATTGGTAAGCTGGATCCTTCCTCTGGTCTGATCTCGCAACACCCTCGTCTTCGAATTGGATTCTTCGCGCAGCATCACGTCGATGCTCTCGACCTTAACGACAGTGCTGTCGGTTTCATGTCCAAGAACTACCCCGGCCGAACCGATGAAGAGTACCGTCGTCGACTTGGTGCCTTTGGTATCACCGGCACAACTGGTCTGCAGAAGATGGGATTGCTGTCCGGAGGTCAAAAGTCTCGTGTTGCTTTTGCATGCTTGGCTCTTACAAACCCCCATATCCTGGTTCTTGACGAACCTTCTAACCATCTTGATATCGAAGCTATGGATGCCTTGGCAGAGGCTCTCAACGAATTCCAAGGTGGTGTGCTGATGGTTTCTCACGATGTTACCATGTTGCAGACTGTGTGCACGTCCTTGTGGGTTTGCGATGGGGGCACTGTCGAGAAGTTCCCCGGAGATGTCCAGGCTTACAAGAAGAGGATTACTGCGCAAGCCAATGCTGCCGGTGTTGTCAAGCAGCACTAAGTACATAGTCAAATTGATCAAACGATTGCCACGTTCCACGATGCATTTCACCCGTTACTTGCGTTTGCCTTGAACTCTGTTGAATCTGTGGCTCAAAATGCACAACAGGCCAAATCCATTTAATTGTTGTTTTGACCGACCACCGCTTTCCCTCGCAAACCCTAACAATAAAGCTTTGTCTTAGATTGTCCGACCCTAACAATGCTAATGCATCATGTGTGGTTCGTGTTACCTATGATGCAGGCAAGTGCACTTGGTCAATTTCTTTTATCACTCTAGAATCGGAGCACACAATACGCATTCAATAACAATAATGAACCCCGAATTTCGTCGTAGTCCCAACAGATGATGCGCCCCCAGAACCTATATATACCTTCCGTTGAAGTTTACACCAAATCTACGCAACAACCTCCACTGCTCGTTGTGCCTCAAGCTTGACTGGTATTCTCCAGATAACCCCTTTCTCTCTACCACCACCCAAACAGCTACAGCGCCTCGCGAAAATGGAAGGCATCGAAACCACTCAGGCCGTCGTGGCCATGGACCTTTCAGAGCCTGATATTGAGCCTTCTACCGAACCTACTAAGCACGTTAATCTCACCAAGCCTGGCGAACCCTCTGCTGCCGTCGAGCCCAGCGCCCCTTTCCCTACCGCCGAAGCCGGCGACGACCAGGATACCATCAGCAAGGTCATCGAAGTCAAGAAGACCAAGCCTACCCTCCACGTGCGAGAGAATCTCAGCTACTGGAAGTGTAACCAGACCCTCCATGACGGCAGCACCTGCAGTTCCTACAACGTGATGGAGTTTAAGCAGTGTAAGGACTGCAAGAGCCGACGCGGAGTTGGAGACGACGGCACCGACGCCTACGGCACTAAGGTTGCGAAGATTGTCCTCGTCAACAACAAGAACGGAGACGAGTACTGGCAGTATCTCATGGAGGAATAGGCCTACACAAGGGAAACATACTGGGCTTGTAGGGGAAAAGTCTTTCATAAAAGCCATGCGATCTCAGGGAAAGGGGGGTTGCATTATCAGGCACGCAGTCAGGGAAACCGCTTTGTACTTTGAGGGCTAGAGGATCACGAGTTATGAATGCAACCAGATCATCTCAAGTTGCTGTCCGTGTTGTTGCCTTATGCTGTGAAAGGAAATTCTGGGTCGCATCTAGACCTGCAGAGGCCAGGACATTCCTCCCCCGGCCGAGGTGCTACGAATAAGTGTACACTAGTTTCTGGCCCGTAACTGTTTCTCCTCGGTGGCAATGGATGCTGTATCACTCGATCCCTTTCTAAGACAGTCCACGTCAACAGCAATATCGCGGCTTCAGATCCGCGGTATAGTTTTTCAAAGAACAGCTGGTGATCAAATAACCCAGCGAAACAACATCAGAATTATGGTGAGTGATCCTGTACGCCACATGTTGGAATATCGGGTCTTGGTTTTCCGTTCAACATGCGCCTGGGACCATGAAGATGTATGTACCGCTGGAGTTTGCACGTTTCGAATTAATCATGGAGCTCTGAATGATTTAGATTTACCTGTGAAAGTACGGTAGCAGGAGTTCTCCTTGTTTCCAAGGATACAGCTCCATAACATAGCACTCAAGAATACATGCCAGACTACGTAAAACCGAAGACTTTCGGCGTTCATTCAGCATAGCAACTTACATGAACCTATCCTGTGTACCAAATAGGTAATCGGGCTCTTATCTTAGGACGATCTCAGAACTGTAGCAAGCCGGAAGATGTCTCCTCAAGCCGAGCCCTTCAGTTCGTCTCTTTTCGGCAGCCAACATTCGACAAAAGCTGTTGCTATCTTGAAGTCCCAGATTCGTCCTCACCAGTTTGTTAATCTCGGCTTATCTCACATGACGACTGCCGGCTCCACGAACCCTGGCCGCTTCGCTGTGGGCGTATGTCACGATAAGTGCGTGTCTGTAGCTGATCTCGATATTGATAGACAGCTAGAGCGTCTTGAATAGTACTATGGCGTAAATCCTACCGCTGAAATGACGATGCAGACAGGGAATATCTTTACTATTGGGCTTTTCTTTGTGTTGCAAGCGTTGGCACAAAGAATGCGCCTTCCAAGTTTCTTTCTGTATGGTCGCCTCATGTTGAAATGCTGATCGTCAAGTGTCGTCTGTTCATCTCGGATGATCAAATCGCCAATTTACTGTGGGGCGAGTTTTGCTGGCGCTTCCCCCCCGGTTCGTTAGCGATATTCTACATGCCACGGAAGCTACTGGGTATGGATGGACCTCAGCAACTACCAACGTGGCTGGCCTCAACGGTCAATCGACAAAGGTCGCGTACCTATTGACAATTCAACAGCTGTAGACGAAGCAAATTCCCTTCGTCTGGTTCTCCTAGAAATATCCGCCACTTGTATAAATTGATAGTGAGTATGGAAATAGTGAATGCTTCTTTCCATCTTATTTCCTCGCCTTGATCTTCCTCTGGTCTGCCAACCCGACGGGACGGGGTACCTAGAGATAGCAGTGACAGCAACAGGGAGCAGGGGCAGCTCAATTGGCGTACCTGCCACTGTGGAACCCCCCATCAGGCGCCTTGCCTTTCTGAACGCGTGCACGGGCCAGAAAGTAAACACCCGAGAGCGCTCACTGGCCCAATCGTCAGGAAAGAACCGCCCTGCCCCTTGTTTACACCCCTGCTGGGCCCTGAACCATGGCGGTGAACAATTTCACCCTCCATTCTCCAAACAAAAATCAACATTCCCTCCCCTCTGGAACTGCCAACCCACTCTCATCCTCCTCTGTCAAAGCTAAGGCTACTTCAGCTCTCGAACTACTCCGGCCCATTTCTTCTTCTCTTCACACCTCCATATCCCATCTTTACATCCACAGTCGTCAATATGCGCGAGATTGTGAGTGTTTCTCCCTTTAACTTTTAGCTTCAAGCTGCTGTGCTGCTGCACGCATTGAGTTTGTGCTTCGTGCCCCTGATTCTACTGTACCCCGCTGGGCGGCAGCTCAACAACAATGCATGATAGCTCACAGCTTGATCAATACTCTTCCCCAGAAACAAGAAGCTAACCTTGTATTTTCTTTGCGATAGGTTCACCTTCAGACCGGTCAGTGCGTAAGTACCTACCTCTTCTCTGATCTCGTCGGCAGGAATGCTAACAATGTTTATTAGGGTAACCAAATCGGTGCTGCTTTCTGGCAGACCATCTCCGGCGAGCACGGTCTCGACAGCAATGGTGTCTACAACGGTACCTCCGAGCTCCAGCTCGAGCGCATGAGCGTCTACTTCAACGAGGTTTGTTTCATCATGCCTGGCACGAAAGAAATACAAGCTCACACGCGTTTAGGCCTCCGGTAACAAGTATGTTCCCCGTGCCGTCCTCGTCGATCTCGAGCCCGGTACCATGGATGCCGTCCGTGCTGGTCCCTTCGGACAGCTTTTCCGACCCGACAACTTCGTTTTCGGTCAATCCGGTGCCGGAAACAACTGGGCCAAGGGTCATTACACCGAGGGAGCTGAACTTGTCGACAACGTTCTCGATGTCGTCCGCCGTGAGGCCGAGGGCTGCGACTGCCTCCAGGGTTTCCAAATCACCCACTCTCTCGGTGGTGGTACCGGTGCCGGTATGGGTACTCTGCTGATCTCCAAGATCCGCGAGGAGTTCCCTGACCGTATGATGGCAACTTTCTCCGTCGTTCCTTCCCCTAAGGTCTCTGATACCGTTGTTGAGCCCTACAACGCCACCCTCTCCGTCCACCAGCTGGTCGAGAACTCCGACGAGACCTTCTGTATCGATAACGAGGCCCTTTACGACATCTGCATGCGCACTCTCAAGCTGTCCAACCCCTCTTACGGCGACCTGAACTACCTTGTCTCTGCCGTCATGTCTGGCGTCACTACCTGTCTCCGTTTCCCCGGTCAGCTGAACTCTGACCTCCGAAAGCTCGCCGTCAACATGGTGCCCTTCCCTCGTCTGCACTTCTTCATGGTCGGATTCGCTCCCTTGACCAGCCGTGGTGCTCACTCTTTCCGCGCTGTTAGCGTTCCTGAGCTGACCCAGCAGATGTTCGACCCCAAGAACATGATGGCTGCTTCTGACTTCCGCAACGGTCGTTACCTGACCTGCTCTGCTATCTTCCGTGGCCGTGTTGCCATGAAGGAGGTTGAGGACCAGATGCGCAACGTCCAGAACAAGAACTCATCCTACTTCGTCGAGTGGATTCCTAACAACATCCAGACCGCTCTCTGCGCTATCCCCCCTCGTGGACTTACTATGTCCTCCACCTTTATTGGAAACTCTACCTCTATCCAGGAGCTTTTCAAGCGTGTTGGCGAGCAGTTCACTGCTATGTTCCGACGCAAGGCTTTCTTGCATTGGTACACTGGTGAAGGTATGGACGAGATGGAGTTCACTGAGGCTGAGTCCAACATGAACGATCTTGTCTCTGAATACCAGCAGTACCAGGATGCTGGTATTGACGAGGAAGAAGAGGAGTACGAGGAGGAGCTGCCCGAGGGCGAGGAGTAAAATACTCCAATGTGCTGAAATCACTGGTCGTCTACATTGTCTCTATTCAATAGCCGGCCTGCAACTTCTTTTCAGGGTGTAGTTGTTGTAATTCCGGGGTTAAGATATCCTCAAAACTCGCCGTACACGACAGATGTACGAGTCAAATAAAATTCAGAAGTACGATTGTACCAATTCTTAAGTTCTAAACCACTGTGAAGTTGTAATTAGAAGCAGATTATTGTCAATGGCCAAGTGTTGTACATGTGCTGGTGAGATGAAGTTGAATGTCGGCGGTCGGACCACTCTTGTCCCGATCACTTATCGAGCTATTCCTGCGACACGTGATGCTATGACTAAGCGCGAAAAGTTGAGCTTCAATGGTCTGAACATCGCTCGTGGAGCCAGCATTGCAGCACGCCCACGACAGCCATATTGACACCAATGGCTGCCATGTTCACTCCCAGTCGGGGGAAGGCATTAGGACGAGCCATTGCGGCCTCGTCGTCTGGCCCTGTCACACTTCCTGGCTTCTTAGTGCCGGCATGGCAGGCGACAACCACTCAGACAGCAGCACCACGAGCCACCGCCGCACTCTTCTCGACGACCTCGAAACGACCCTCTAAGCTTGGCCGAACACCTCTCTCGATCCCTCCAGGCGTGGAGCTGTCCGTTGGAGAACCTGTTGCGCAGAGGGATTTGACATCGTACAAGAAGGTTTATAAGAAGACTATCAACGTCAAGGGACCATTGGGTGCGTTGGAATAAACCTATGAGAAGAACAAGGGCAAATTACTGACCGGCTGTTAGGATCGCTTGGTCTTGAGGTTCCTGACTATGTGCAGGTGACACAGGATCCTGAGGCCAAGAGCGTGTTGCTGAGCGTTCAGAACAATGAAGCCAAGGACCAAAAGGCCATGTGGGGTAGGTTTATACGTCCGGTACTCTTGACGCAGTCAATGCTGACAATCGTGCAGGAACAACATGGTCTTATCTCAAGAACTACATCATGGGCGTTTCCGAAGGCCACACGGCCATTCTCCGTCTTGTTGGTGTCGGTTACCGAGCTAGTGTCGAAGAGCGAGGTGCTAAAGAGGAGTTTCCCGGCCAGCGTTTCCTGTGCCTCAAGCTGGGTTTCACGCATCCCGTCGAGGAGGGTATCCCTCGCGGTGTCACTGTTACGACCCCTGCGCCTACACGTATCTTGATTGAGGGCATCGACCGTGAGACTATCATGTCCTTTGCTGGACGAGTTCGCATGTGGCGTCCTCCGGAGCCTTACAAGGGAAAGGGTGTATTCATCAACGACCAGACGATCAAGCTGAAGCAAAAGAAGATCAAATAGAGAGATGGTATTTTGGGAATTTGTATGGGCCTGCTTGGTGGCGTATCGGACGCAGCTGGCGTGTGTATTCTAGTATCATGTACAGGATGTGTACTATTTGACGAGGCATATACAAAACTACTTTTTTACTTTTGAAATTCTCGCTTTCATTTAACTCGTATCAATTCCTCGTTTTCTTCCTATCCATTTTACGACTGCTTGGCGCTCAGGACTTCCTGAACAGCCTCGAGAACCTTTCCATGGACAGCAGCAGGAGCGGCAATAACACCCTTGTTGTTGGCCAGTGTGCGTCCGACGCTGAAGTCGAGGCGCTTGCCGTGGATGTCAGTGACCTCGCCACCAGCTTCACGGACAATGAGGTCACCAGCAGCGTGATCCCAGATCTTCTCTTGGTATGTCGCCTTGACGGGCAGGCGAAGATAGATATCACCAGCGCCACGGGCAATGGAGCCGTACTTGGCTTGGCTGTCCATGCGAACACTGTCCTGAGTGATACCGAGCTTCTTAGAGATGAGAGCCTGGTCGTCGTGCGCAGAGTGACCAGCCTCGACACTCTCGCAGAAAGTAGCCTTGGAGAGGTCGTCAAGGCTGCGCATAGAGATGGACTTTTGGGCAGAGAGGGTACCGGAAGTCAGAGGACGGCTGTTGGCGCCGTGGCCCTGGACAGCAGAGAAGACAACACCGCGACCCTCGTCGGTGGCATTGGCGCCAATATCGGATGTCAGACGGGCTGAGTCGTCGACAGGGAGGTTAGGGCAGCCGAGAACACCGACCTTGACGTCGCCATCAACCATGAGACCTAGGCAGACAGCGTATTGACCACCACGGAGGAAACCCTTTGTGCCATCAATGGGGTCAATGGCCCAGATGCGACCGCTTGAACCGCCCTGGCTGCCACCTCTGTCGATCAATTCGAGCATGTCGTCAACATCCTTGATAGGACCGCCGAGCTGCTTCTCAGCGTCCTCGTCGTCGAGCTTGGTAGAGCTAACGAGCTCCCAGATAGTCTGCTTGAGGTTCGCATCGTCACGGAGCTGAGCAGCTTCTTCCTCAGCGACGATAGCGTCGTCGGGGAAGTTGTGACGGAGGGCAGCGATAATAAGAGCCTGGGCGCCAAAGTCACCAATAGTGACAGGGCTCTTGTCGTTCTTGTCAACGGTGCCCTTTGCCTTCTCGTGGAAGACACGCTTGGTGAGGATGGTGGCGCGCTGGACGGCGAGCTCAGCGATCTTGAGCTCCGAGGCGTAGGACGGGGAAGCCATAGTTGCAAGTGGTCGATTGAGGATGAGAAGATGGGAGGATATTTGGCGGAGGCGGGGGATGAAGGAGGGCGACAGAAAGATAGCCAGGGTGATTGTGAGTAGAAAGAAGAGGAGGGATCTAAAGGATATCGACATTCAAGGTAGAGAGTAAGGTACCACTATGTATGTGTGGTAGTAGGATGGTAGTAGGTAACGTGGGATGGCGCAATTGCTGTATGGTTGGTCTCTTTCGGGTCGTCGGGCGGGTCGTCGCTGTGACTGGGTCTAAGATGAGTGGGATATGTGGATTAATTGATTGAAGGATCTGAGTGAGAGGGTGAGAGAAAGAAAAGAAGTGGGATGAGCTGTTGAGGTTCTCTAAGCTGGTGACGTGAAACGAATTGGTTTAACCATGCAGTCATTACAAGTTGTGTATATGCTTGTATTATATTTTAGCAGAATTCAGTCTAATATGGAAAGCCATTGAATCGATCTACTTGACTTGATCTTATTAAGAAGAAGTATGCAGATATAAATAAATGTCTCTTATGAACTGCAGCTTAGCAATGAATACCTAGGTAGGTAGGTAATAGATAGATATATTTATCTCCATCATGTCTAACTCCCACCTTTGCCCCGCCATTAGACGCTGACATCGATGAGGGGCATTTTCCCTTTCATATTCCCATCCGTAACTGCCTGCTAACATTTTCTTCCCCTTGCTCATAGCGGAACCATCCGATTGGTCCGCCATTTCGAGCATCCATCAATTCAAACCCGACCATCCAAATCATTTCATCATCTCTATCCTACGTTGTCAGTACCACCTCTTGACTCTCGTACCGAATACGAAACACAAAACACAAAAATGGCTTCATCACCTGCCTCCCTACGCTCTCTCTACCGCTCTCTCCTCCGCGAGCTCCCACCTCGGCCCGTCCTCGCTTCACCACGCTCTCCTCTTCACTCTCGCCTCCGAAATTCATTTACTTCCGAGTCGAAGGGTACGACATCCCATGACGCCCGAGCCCACGCTGCCGCCCAAGCAATTGCCTATCTTCGATCTCAGCGCATGTACGCCACGTTACTTGAGCGATATAACCCTGGTATGGGTATGGATGAGGAGGAGCGTGTTCGCTTGACTGCACGAAGGGTCGGCATGGATCTACCGGTCGAGTACAAGTAAAAAGGCCGCACAAAATTCGGAAAGGACATACAAAGGGAAACAAAAGAGACAGGAGGAATCCAGAAGACGGCTAGAGCTGGCCAGCGAAACCTGAGCCTATGCCGAAGAGAGCTGTCACAATATGCGACGAAACGCCCAGTCTCGAGCATTGCAAAAGCGGATATTCAAAGATACAGTAACAAGTCTCAAGGCACCAAGAACTCAAATAAAGCGGATGGAGATGTCGGAAGAGATTTTTTTTTTTGGAGTCTGCTCGCCAGAAAAATGTACGAATAAGTGTATGAAACAGACGCAATACCCAGGCATCATAAAGAACCACCAATTCATTATCATATCATATCTCATTCAAAGGACACGTTTGGTCCAAGATCAACAATTATATACAGAATAGTATCGTTTCAAAAGATTAAGCACATATGGCTTAGGGGTATCAACATCAACTCACTTCTCATGTAGGCTTCTAGACTCCGCCTACTCCTCCGTCCTCGAGCGACTCGTCCCAGCCGCCCATCTGCAACAACCACTCTCCCAATCGCTCCTTGACGAGCGTAATGTTCTCACCTAGGGCGCTCTTCCATTGATCTTGCACGAGACGGACCTTTTCCTTTAGATCCTCAGTAAGTCTATGTTCTTCTGAATGTCGCATTTGCTGCGCTCGCGCATTGCTGTCAGCCTTGGGGATTGGGTTTCCGTTCTCATCTTGGGTTTGGGTCTCGAGCACTTTGCCTTTGGCATGTACTACCGCCTCTTTAACCTCGTGAAGTAAACACAATAAGTTGGTGTGCGACTCGATGAACTGATAAGTGCTTTTCTCTGCGTGAAGCAACAGGCTAAACAGATACTGCATCGGATGCTCGAGATACGATGGATTTTCCTCAATTTCAGACGCTGGAATCCGAATGTTGAAACCATCCAGATCCAAAGGAATGCTGTCCAATAACTCGCAAAGCGGGGGCGCAATATCCCAAAACGCCGACAGCTGCAGTGCAACACCATGATCGACAGCCTTTTCGACCACTCCCCGGAAGTCTCGTGTTCGTTCCAGAACTTCGTGTGCGAACGCATATTCACGTTTAGCCGAGTCTTCCGCGAAGAAGGCCTCAGCTGACTTGAGCTTCTCGGTATTCCCGGAAAGCCGATAAGGAGTCAATACAACCTCACAGTATCGGCCGTTACGATCCGAAAGAAGGTCGTAGATGGCACGATGAAGACCTTCGCGTGCCTCGAAAACCCATTTGAGCAGAGTCAACTTTTCCAAGAGTTCTGGTCTATCATCACCTTCTTCTTGCGGCATATCGGCGTCGATATGACCATTGTCGAATAGATGCCGGGACAAATCGTCGAATAATTCGGTGGCGCGCGAGATGCGACCTGTCAACAACTCGTTCAGAGGTAGCACCACCTGGTTCTGAAACAGTTCATATTCCGACTTTTCCAGTTCTTTTTTCTTTGCGATTTCGTTGACTTTTTCGTCGGCATCGATGGTTCCTGCGTCAGCGTAACTCAAGCTGCCAGTGTTGATCTCATTCTGCAGGTGTGTCCGCAAAGCTTGACGGCGCTCAGTCGCAGCTTTGGAAAACTTGTCACGTCGTTGGGTACTCTCCACAGTGAACCGTTCTTTTGTCTTCATCACCTCATCAAGCTGGCTCAAAGCTCGCACTGCAGTCCTGATGGAAGTCAACTCCGGATGTTTGTTGTTAACAGCAGGATGGTGCCTTGGATAAGGAGGAGGCATTGTGACGAGTCGAGAAACGTCGAGATGGTCGCGGTTGATCGTTGAAGAGGGACTCGAGCCCATGTTGGAGGTGTTGGCAAAGCCGAACTGTTGAGGTGTCAGACTGGGTTCCGACTGATCGTGCCAGCCTGTCTTTTCGGGAGGATACTCGGACACCGAACCTTGTTCCTCATATACCACAGGAGGACGATCCTCTTCAACCCACTGCGTCTTGGTCACACCCATATACTTTGATTCTCTCTTGGACCTGCCCAGATGGGACGCCTCACCCTGTGAGTCTGATTCCCACCAACGGCTTGGGGGGCGACCTCGGGAGCTCCCATTCTCGTAGTTTTCGCTGACGCTCATGCTTAGAATTGGCGACAAAGAAGGCATGTAATTGCCTGACCAGTTGAGGTTCGGTGGGTTGTTACCACTAGGCGAAACTGGGACATTGGCTGTTTTAGAGGTGGACTGAGGGCTCTCTCCGACGTTGGAGCCTATGGAACCTCGGCGAGACTGCCCTGGCTCTGATAAGCCAGGGGTATACTGATCTTGTGAAGAAGCCGAGTCTCGTCTCGTTTGGGTAACCATCGGTCGAAATAGGTCACGAGTAAGATCGAATATCTCAGAACCCATGGCCCCGATAGCTACAGAGTATCGCTCTCTTCTGATTCTCGACTCGTTAACAACAAAATCGGCGAACAGGCGCACTCTGTCCGCATCAGTTGTGGCTTTTGACTCCTTCATAGCAAACTCGCGAAATCGATCGATTGTCCCCTCTGCGAATTGATCGGCAGTTTGGGTTGTCACCAGATGCTTTGACACTGAAAGACCAGCCGAAGGTGGCCTTGAGGATTCCCGAACCCTTGAAACGGATGCCATAGACCCAGACCGTGGAGGCGGGGTAGGAAGCGCCTTGGGAGCAACCGCCTTCGAACTGCTGCCATACTGCACATGTTTAGAAGCGTTGGGAGAGAAAGGCGGTGTCTCGACTTCTTGGGGTAGTTTTCCTGATGCTGGAGCTCTGGGGGTTGAGTTTCGAGAATCGTGTGATGTAAGTGCATCGCTAAGAGGTGTTGGCTTGCCGATTGACGCCCGCGACAAATCCGTCGAATTTGGTACCATGATGTCTGCCATCGAATCCGGACGAGTCCGCTCGTCTATAGAACTTCGAATACTGTGCCTGGTTCGACTCTCGGTCCGCCGCTGCAAAATCGTTTTGTCATGCCGTACTGCCTTTTGCCGGTTTAGTCCATTAATGCTCGACGAAGAGCTAGGAGCAGGCTCAATGGGTAGGCTGGAGGGTATCGAAGTATCGATGGTAAGGCTTGGTGATCGTCTTCGATCCGACGGACCTGCTTGACTTTCATTCTCATTCCAGTCCGCAGGTGTAGGTGGTACAGGTCCAAGATTTGTTACACCTGCCGGTGGTCGTCGTCTGTTGATGGGAGGAGATATTATTGGAACCGAATTCCTGTCCATGGACTGCACGCTTTGCGATCTACTCGAGGAAGGCGGAGGAGGTCCAGGAGGAGGTGGAGGGAGAGGCATGCCTGGCTCCCATCTGGACTGAGATGTTGATCGTGAGCGAGCAGATGTGGGTGTCTCTACGGCCCCGGCAGAAACGGCTCTCCGGGCTGCTGGGGGGCCATGATGCATAGCCCCGCCAATTCCATGTTCGGGACTAGGTTGGTGAAACGAAGTTTGCACTATCATACTTTGTCGGTGACTCTGGGGTGGTGGCTGAGGCGGCGGAGTACTCGAGCTGTCGGTATCTCTACGACGACCTAATGAGGGGAGGAAACGACGATCCCGTGAACCGTTCCGTCCCTGTGTCCCCGGGGGAGGGGGAAAAGACGCATTGGCCGGTTCTGGGGAAGGCCGGTGCATGGTCGTGCTCAGTCGAGGCGGCGGAGTCGGAGTTCCATTCGGTGTAGAGTCAAAGACTGTACTGATAGGTCTTTGCTGCTGACCTCTGGGTGGACTGTATGGCGGAGGAGGCATTGGTGACACTGGCGTATGTTAGAACGGATGACAACAAACTATACTGATGCAGTTAACCACTTGCCTTGAACCTCGCCTGCATATTGAACAGCACGCTCGGCGACGGCAGCCTGCGTGGGAGCCCATTCTTGAGGATTGTAAGGCTGTATACTACTACCAGGCGTTTGGGCAGCAGAGTGATAATGACTGGAGGTCATGGACACGGCAGATATGGGCGTATGTAGATGGTGGTTATTGTAGATACCAGGAGTTGTGGTGAGAGGAAGAAGGCCCTGGCGAAGTCGCGCCGGATCGCGAGAAGTCATGATGAAGGATTAAGCAGGACCAAGCGACTATAACTTTACTCGATCGCCAGGTCCAGGGCCCTTGTGATGGGGACAACACCAAAAGGAACGTTTAGTGACAGACGTATCAGCGCCGTCTCTTTGGGCGGTTGGTTCTGGTACGTGGGGTCCTGGGATGGATCCGCGGGGTGGCGGCGCGTGCGAACAGAGGAGTGAGTCGAGTCGATGGGCTCAGGTGAGGATCACGATAGGTGAAACAGGAATCGACAATAGAGCTGAGACGGCAAGTAACAGGATGCTGATCACTTTGATCTGACAGGCCAAACAACTGCTTGTTTGAGGTGATCGCGTTTATTGGAGAAACGCAGCCGAGACAAAAATAGTGTATGTATGCAGGTGAGGCTCTGCGTGTAAGAAGTTGTCGGTCAATTGACAGCAAAGGAAGGAATATCTCTCATCAATCCATTCGCAGTAGCTGCAGCAAGGACGCTTAGTACGTCCCCCAATGCGCAACCAACCAAATGGGAATAGAAATGTGATTGAGTATTATCAAGGATGTATGGGAAGAAAAGAGAGAGTGGTTGGTTGGGTTCAGTTGGGAACTTTTTGGGAGGAGGGGCCTGTTACAGGCAGTACCTACTACCTATGGACCCCTGCGAGGAAGTAAGGTAAGGTACAAAGCAGGTGGTCTGAAATCACGACAGCTAACTTTTTCGGGGGTGGTTTCAGCGGGAGCGGGAGAGAGGGAGAGGGTACTGTGACTAAATAAAGAGAGAATGAGATGTTAGCATGAAACCGATTTCTGCTTTCTCTTTATCGCCGATTAGACAGGTCGGGCAAGTACGCCAAGCCCTGCCTGGAGTTGGAGTTGGAGTGTCTTCTTGGCAAAGACTTTGCTGGGGTCATCAAGATTCGAGACAAAGAAAACGGGGTGGCATGAACGCTATCAGGCATGGATGAGATGGATGCTTCGCTTCATGGGGAGCTTGTCGATGACCAATTGTTGGATTTGGATGAGCAACAGCAAGGGGGATCTACAGGTCTACTGTACGCACGCATTGAGGTAGGGATACCTAAGTAGGTAGTGAGTGATGGTCAAAGTCTTCGACCGCTTCTTCTCGTAAGAAAAGACACTCAGCTGACAAAGTTGAGAGATGGCGTCCTGATTGTACCCTAGTTTAGTTGGTATCGTAGATCCTAAAGGATGCATTAGAGGACTACTGGCACTGTAGCCGACGCCGGAGATGATGTTGGTCTTTGATGTTGGACCAAGTGGCTGTAAGCATAAGGCACATCTGAGATTCTGTCAAATCTACCTGGGTACCTTAGTAGGTAGTCGCTGTCTTGCCTATCTCTGTACTGTACTGCACATACAATGGCTGGAGGGTTGTTCCTAATCGCATCAATTCAGACCCCGCTGAGTGGAAAGGCTGGGATAAACTTGCAGACAGAGTGTTCTATTCTTAGAGTCGTGGTGTTGTCCATCACTTACTGCTATTGGACAGCGTGGATAGACTATGCGGGTTGAGTGTGGATGCCGGCGCTTAATCGACGTCCCTCGCTGCCTGTCACATTTCCTAGAGAGTCAAGACCCATGACCTAAAAAGCCGTTCGCTTCGAAATCTGCAAGGCCGGATCGAATAGCTGCATAAGAAGCATGTGCAAGGGGGTGATCGTGGGCTGATACTGAGTTTGATACATAGTACATTGCTACTCTGCGGATACTCTGCGAATACTCCGAAATCCTTGCAGAGTTCCATCTAGAGCACGGGACATAAGAGTACCGAGCAGACTGACATCTTAATAACGCAAAAGACGGTCAACAGTTGTTATTTTAACCAGATGGTCTCTTTTAAGAGCTCCGGAATCGTTGACCGAAATGACCGGTGCATCAAATGCAATAAATAGAGAGCTCCGTATATCCGAATAGTCCTCTCTATCAGTGCTTCTGTGCCAATGCAACAGCTGATTAAATTTGCGGCGTTGCTCTAAACCACTTTGGCTAAATCGATATTCTACAACTGTCACTCAACAACCTCAAGGATCAAGTCAGCCAAGCATCTATCTGTCTCAGGTCAGACGAGTCTTGCTTATTTCATGAGGCAAATTGTGTCCGTGTGACTGTCACTGATATTTATATCATGCCAGCCTGATTCTCCTATTACTGTCGACTGACATCACAACTATTGATATATCAGCAGTTGCATGCTTGAAATCTTTCGAGCTGCAACGAGTTCTAGTTCAGTAGATGAGAAATCTGCTCTCAGATAATAAACATTATTTAGGCAGTCATGCAACGGCGAACCGTTTCGTTGCACCCAACACAAGAGATTCCAAAGTCTGGAACGTTGTCTATATAGGTAGGTAGGTTTGCCGTGCTGAACAGTTAATAACCATCACACCCGTAAAAGTTTAACCAACAGAGGGATAGAAGACACACATCTTATCAGCCTAAACAGGTTGGTTGGTTGAATATTAACAGCACTCCAAATGTGTTAGGAGGGACAAATTCGAGATTACACCTACCCTAAAGTATGCTTATCGATAAAGTCTAAATATCTTCCTGAGGCTGAAGAGATCGAAATCGAAAAGCACGAGGCTGGGTCTTGCCTGCCAATGAAATGAGCCCCACTTCAAGCTTCCTAAATGTGGGGGCACAAGGCTCGAGTAAAATTCTAGAGGCTTCTTCTCCAACGAACTCTCCTCTTCTCATCTCTTCATATTCTGCCCTGCTCTGCTTTCTTCCTTCTCTTCTATTTATTGGCTTTTCAAACAACTCTTTTTTGTTTCTTTCCTTCACTCTCATCCCTCTCTCTATACCCCTTTTTTACTAAACTGTAAGTATGCCACAACTTTTCATACCTTGTACACCGTCGCATCTTGCATGATGAGATATCCAGCTGGCACCAGTCATAGGGTGACTTGTACTCCCTCCATTGATGACCTATATGCTGTGGTCTAAGACCATATCTGATTTCAATTGCGACATTGAACTCTCTTACTCATTCAATTCTTGTTTGATCAAAAGCTAATAGCTTCAAAGTTACAGTCACCACAGCGCTCTTCGACCGACTTCACAATGGTTCTGCACAACCCCAACAACTGGCACTGGGTCAACAAGGACGTCTCAGGATGGGCCAGGTCCTACTTTGACGAGTCTCTCACAAAGGTCCAGGCTGAGGATGGCGAGGTTAAGGCAAAGATTGATAAGATCCAGAGCATGGATGGTGATGTCGACGTCAGCCAACGTAAGGGCAAGGTGATTACCATCTTTGACGTTAAGCTGGTTCTCCAGTACTCTGGTAAGGAAATGCGGTGACTTAGACTACAAACTCCAAAAACTAACCTTGCAGGATCTGCTCCCGGTGAGGATGATGTTTCTGGCACTATTACCGTGCCTGAGATCGCCCACGACACGGAAGAAGACGAGTACGTGGTACGTAAAACCTCCCTTACTCTTTCGCCTTCCGTGTTGCCGTAGAATAAATCCGCTAAGACCCCTCGTAGTTTGACGTAGATATCTTTGCCGAGTCCAAGGAGAAGCAGCCCGTGAAGGACCTTGTCCGATCAAAGATCGTGCCCCAGCTGCGACAGGAATTCCAGAAGCTTGCCGGTGCCCTCATCACCGAGCATGGCAAGGACATCCAGCATGCCCCAGGCTCCAACCCCTCAAGCGGTTTCTCGACCCCCAAGGTCCACCCTCAGAGCGCTACCCCTAAGCCTGCCGCTACCACAAGCACTCAGTCCAAGACGGGTAGTGTCGTCAACACCACTACTGTGACCGATAACGAGGAGTTCCGAACCACTGCCGAGGAATTGTACCAGACTTTTGTCGACCCTCAACGAATTGCTGCCTTTACACGATCCCCTCCCAAGGTTTTCGATGGTGCCAAGGTCGGTGGCAAGTTTGAGCTGTTTGGTGGAAACGTTTCCGGCGAGTACCTCGAGCTTGAGGAGCCCAAGAAGATCACCCAGAGCTGGCGTTTGGACCAGTGGCCCGCCGGCCACTTCTCCAAGCTTCACATTGAGTTTGACCAGAACGACGTTGACCACGTTACCGTTATGCGAGTTAAGTGGGAGGGTGTTCCCATCGGCCAGGAGGACGTTACTAAGCGCAACTGGCTCGAGTACTATGTCAAGAGCATCAAGCAGACCTTTGGGTAAGTCGCACATACATCTACTGCTTGCTGGGCCACAGTCACTGACAATTTCCAGTTTCGGCACCATTTTGTAAGCAAGAGGAGAGAACTAGGAGTCGTGGAGTTGGGTTAGGACTGGGGTTTATACAGAAACAATGCGCTCTCTAGATGAGGGTAGTGACCGGGGTTTAGAGTCGCTGCCGTGGTGGAGGAGGGCGAACGTCGTCTTGGGTGGTCTACGCAAGACCTAGAAGCGTGTGGTTACGATGTCATGAGCGACGTAAAAACGAAATAATGCACCAATGGATACATACAGCTTGTGGCTACATGATATTATAGTGAGCATGAAAAGTCTTATAACGTGATTAAATCGTTTCGTCCCCGAAGATGTGAAAGTTGGGTTCTTGCTAACTCGCTTTACTATGACTGAGAAAAATTATGCTGTCTGTATAATCTCTACCTCTCCATCAATCCTTCATTATCCGCATGTGTTGTCATTCCATTAACTTCACCAGTCTCTGCTGCTCGTTCCTTGGTCAACCGTGTCTCCGAATCGGTGCTATTGTCATGTCCCAACATGGCACCCGTTTCGTCGTCGCCCTTTTGCGTTGACAATCGTAGTCTTCCGAGATCACGTTGGGCCACTTTGTATCCCGAAGCCAAACCCGCCGCTTTCTCAGACAGAGATATAGCTTCTGTACGAGCCAGATACACATGCTGTCCCATCCACGAAGTCAAAACAGGTGGACCAAGCCACATGCGAAAGATCCCAACCAAGATAGAAAAGCAGCCGAGGACAACAAAAACAACAGCCGCAGTGGTATAACATCCCGAGTACTTGCCCAATCGTGATCCCACGTAGAATGGACTCTTTGCTCCTGGGTACATGTCGGCAAAAGGGTCCTTTTCCTCTCCCAATGGCATATCATTCTCCTCCATGTATGCCGAATCCCACATGCTCATCTTGTAAGCGGTCATGACCACTCTGATGATTGCACTGACGGCAGCGAGAAGTGTAGTATCTTGAGTCTTGATTAGAGGTTCTAGCCAAATGTTGTACTCGGGCATCCTCTTGGTGATGTTGTATTCTGTTTCTGCTTCATCCTCTAACCTAATGACTTGTCTCCTTCGGAGCCAGTTCTCGAGAGTGTCGTTGTTCAAAGCTCGGGGAAATATGCCAGAGCCACCATATCCTGCGATGCTTGGGCAGTTTTGGATTGACAGGTATCTTGATACTTGAAACATGCCTACATTCATAATGTACCGGGAGCGATGGACCACCGGAACTTCCCACGTGTCTGAAGGATCGCTGGGTGCTTTTGCCCATTGGATCTGGAGCTCTGCGAACCTGGCAATTCGGTATTCGATGATGGCTTTTTGTGGAGGGTCAAAGATCCTGCTGTTGGGTGCCTCAATTCTCTGCCAGTCGCCCTTATCTTCTGTCATGGTGAACGTGCCTTCAGCCACTGAACCATTAGCAATAAGTGCCAACTCTCGTGTGTATATTTCCCCCCTTTCTCTCTGACCAAAAGGAGGATTGGGAACGTCGCCAGGGAGGCAAGTAGCATGGCCTACCATGACCAACATGTTGGGTGGGAGAGTAGTATTCGCATCACTGCTGAATTCGAACTCCCCCTCCGTTGCTAGCTGATAGAAATGAGCAAACGAGCGACTGACATCGTAGAGCGGAAAGTCGGTGATCCAAGGCTCCGTCTCACTAAAGGAACTGCTGTTTTTAGTCATTGACATTCGTGGACGCAGATACTGAACTACTTCTTTGTCGATGTTTTCTCTAACCCAAACCTCCGGGTTGACGAATGCGAATTTGTAGCCAATGGACGCAGCAACACCTGCGGCGATAACGATGTATTTTAAAGTGACAAAGGCTGGAAACCCTCTGAGACCGTAGAGTACTGGTGCTCGGGGTTGAGAGTTGAGATATCGGGCATAGTCGAGACCATTGCCACGCTGAGCTTGTCGACTGCACCAAGAATCGAATAAATGTATATATGTCTCCGCGAAGCCGAATGACAACAGCCCAAAAGCAACACCCGTAACAGCGATCCAGGTTTGGACACTCCATTCGCGACCAATCTTGAAGGCAACTTGGCCTGAGACTCTTGATTTGCCAAATTCAGTCTTGGATGAATCGCGCTCTGAAGTTGGACCATAGTTTGAGAGTGCATTGACACCGACAAGAATGAGGATAAGCCCGCCGATGAGAAGTGCTGGTAGTGAGGCAGTCCCAAGCATCTGAAGCCGTCGAGACCAAGGGGACTTGACTAGAGTCATGATGAATTGGCCTGAACGTAGGACTTATCAGTGAGATTGAAGCCTAGGCGTCAGGGTGCAAAGAATAGATAAATTAAGACCTAGGGTGCTGGGAGTCGGTTTCGTCTCTTATGTTCTTAGCAGTCAAGCTGTATGATGCCACGAAGGCAGTCGCGTCGCATATTTAGGTGCGAAACATTCAAGCACCTTGGGATTCGGCTCTTTGTCAGACAGTTTAACAAGGGCATTTCCGTATGCATAGTCAGACTATCGCGCCCTTGACGATTGACATCATTGAGCAGGACATTGCTTGAAGCTCTTCTTGGTATTCCACAAAAGCCAATAGATAGCCTAACAGTAGACAGGGGTCATCATCCTTCAGGCTTCGCAGTCACCCCGCAGATTCAGCCCGCAGATCACATACTCGAAGCAGAGTGTATTGATATTCTGCTGTCTATCAGCATATCGTATTCCAAGTATTTATCTCCTGCGCCTTCTCTCGGCATTTGGCTCGTCAGCCCTTTGTCCAAATCCATAGTCAGGCACAAAGACGTCTACCAGGTTATCCCACAATCCCATATCGTACAGATTCTCGACATTGCTCAAGTTCCAGACACGCTCCCATGGACCTTCTCCAGGAAGTCGGAGATTCTCGGGCGGAGGTTGTCCATCCTGGGTCGTGACAATTATTTGTTGAACATCGACCGGCCAGCGCGCACAACGAGGCTCAGCTCGCTCGTTCCTTTGGCGATCTGCGGGCATAGACCGGCGGAATGCAAACCCATCGCTCATATCATCTTTCCACTCGGACCACTTGAGAGTCTCATTTGTCGTAGTACCGCAGTAGACAAGGTATAGTGTGTAGAGGAGAAGTCCCCAGACGAGCGGAGATGTGAGAGCAGCAAGAAGGGATGATGCTCCCATATTGACATTGTCTTGAATGCCCCAGCCCCAACCAGCTAGATACTGATTGAGCGTCATATGACTGGGCTTCCATATAGACCATCCAGGACTATATCTTTGCACCCGCGTTGTGATGATTGACATTCCGAGGAAGCCGCCATAAGTGCACAGGAAAGCAGTGGACACGAGTAATAACAAGAACCAATGCTGGTTCCCGTAGCCGACACATGAGTTGATAAAGACGCAATGATGGTCAGACTTGGCGATGCAACGCTTGCAAAGACTGCAGTGCTTAGAGCGAGGAGGCTTTAAGAATTTGCATGTCCGACACACATGACCCGGGTGAAATAGAGTGTGGTCGTAGGGATAGAGTGACATGTAATATGCGTGGTTCTCAGGCGTGATATAACCTGGGTCGGCGGAACATGCCAGGTAGAGAAAGAAGTAAGGGAGAAAGACTGTGACAACGACAACGCATTTTGTGAGAGGACCGATTTTTGGCCATGCTTGAGGAAGAAACATGTACTCGCCTACAACCATGATGAGCGAAAAGAAGAGCTGAAAGTATTAGTTTGAAGCTTTATTGCAGGGCTAGTGTGCCAACTTACCACAACAGTCCAGTGTCGCTCATGTAACATATGATTGCCAAAGCGAGATAAATAGCTTGATACTCTTCCTCCAGTGAGTGTCTGGTCCACTCGCATAATGGCATTTGGTATATGAACCCATATTAGCCTGTGCAATGCAGCTATCGGTGTTCGTCTAGTCAAAATGTCAGTTCCCTGAGTACTAAGGTATAAAAGCCATTGTTTTGATACTGACCTAAGAGCAGGTATGCGTCCAAAAAAGGCCACAAAGACCATAAAAGAGATGAATAGAATCAAAAGAACGAGTTTCTTTAAGGGACTCATGATTTTTGGATCGCTAAAATGAGGTTCTGAAGGATGTAAGAGACAGATTTACCAGCTCAGTAAGATGCGATGCTTGGCAGGAAAGGATTGTCAGTATGGACGATGTGATCAAAGTGTCATTTTGTCGCAACAGATAAACAGTCGAAAACAGATAAAAAGAAAAGAATAAAAAGAAAAAAATGCAAATATACAACAATGAGTATGTCACTATCAACTGTGAGGGTGAGGTTCAAGGCAACCTAGACTAAGCAATGAATGCCCAGGCAATGCAATACAGCTTCGATACCCATCGTAGCCACGTGACTGCGCGATACCTATCAACGCGAAAAGACATGGAGCATTTAATTGGCTACGTCAAACCCGCTGTGATGATGGCGACTTCTTTCGTTTTTAGAGGGGGATCTCCATGCTTTGATAATCATGAACTACTAAGATAAAGCGGCGGTTCCGTACTTTCTGTTATATTCATCTGATGCTGCCGACG
>JABFFG010000452.1:0-13739 GCA_013623685.1 Fusarium transvaalense
CTTATCCGGTCGGCTTGCTTATCAAAGACGTTATACGGTATATTGCTATACAAAGGAGTTAAAGATACATCACTGGCTTATTTACCTTACATTAGCAGAAACTTATAAATATCCTTCAGAAGTAGTACTGCCGAATTTCGGGATAGCCAGCTACTTAGCGCCATTGCTTTAGCTTCTGCAGCACTATGTGGAGGTTTAGTATCTTGTAAGGAAATAGCTGTCTCGGATCTTAAATCTGTCGGAACCTTGCGCTTATTGAATATATAAACGCTGCAATACGAGAACAGGACTGATTAAGTCTTTTAGCTTCGGACGACGCAACAACTACTACTTCTGCTTTAACAATCTGGAAGCCTCCACGACCACTGCTGTATCCGAAGACACTTCCGCGCTGAACCTAGACACTGAGAAATCCGGGATGACATCCGCCGCAACAACCTCCTCAGCTGAGACAACTTCAACTGCTCCTGGCACATAGCCAACTAATGCTTCCTGTACCACTGGCGGTAGCCTCAACAGCGCCCAGCCTCAAGGCAACGGTCGGCCAGGAACTTCTGTCGCTTTTGACCCCACGCCCCTCTCTAGAGCTATATACTATTCTTCCTATAACTACTTCTCTACCTTTTATTATTTCCCATAGCCCTAGCCTGACTGGTATGGGTTAAGGATAAGATTATCTTATCTATGAGATAAATAACGGAAATCTCGTATATATAGCCCCTAAGATCTTGTATTTAGCTGATATAGATAATTGAATTGTATATTTTACTCTAGGGAGCGATTTGTAAAATTCCTTTTTTACGGACAGTCAGGAGTTTTGGTATGTTTCTAGTGGAAGTCCTCGTACCCACCTATCAGTGTATCTACCCAGAAGCAGGGATAAATTTCCACTGCTCTATGTATCTTCTAACCTATGATTACTTACCTGCTTCACTCTCATAACTTTTTGCACGACTGGGGTCTCGGCGTGTAATTTAGAATTATCAGGGCCTTGTTGTCCACGTGTACCTACTGACCAATTAGAGCAAATGTGGGCTCGCAACAAATATCACGTGTGGGGCACATTGTCACAACATTAAGCTGACAGCCCCAGCCTAACTTGTGACATGGCTTATTATTTTCTCCTGCCCAGTCCTTTGCACCTACGCAACAAGGACTACAAGACTCTTTGTTTCAACTTCTGACTAAAAACACATATAGCCTCTTATGCACCCAGTCGTTGAACTTTAGTGGAATCTTTGAGTGGGAAATAGCTCACTCGGCCTAACAAAGAATGAGCCATTTCGTACCAGAAGATGCGCATGAAATGGACGAGGAATTTTTCAATGGAAACGATGAATGGCTGAGCGAGACTATTACGTCAAAGAAGGGTGAGCTTGCTTCTATGCCTGAATGTTTGCGAAATCGGAGGATGTTTTGTGAGTTGACCGAGCTCACACATCAACAATACATGCGCCATGGTGCTGAAGACACTTTGGACAACTCGATAGAGTTCACGAGAGGCACTTGAACATGTGAACACTGATTTCCAAAAGGCGAAATGCCTCTTGGTGCTTGGTGAGTTACTCTTCTTACGGTTCCGTCGTAGGAAAGCCACCAAGGACATGGAAGACGCTATCGAGGCAGCGAAACAAAACGTCTTTCCTTTTTCCCCTCCTCCCAGTGTTCATCACCCAGAGACCAGCTCTACCCAAGTAGCGATGGATCCAGTCCTTGCCGACTTGGAAGAATCCATCAGTGTTTCCGAGCAAGCTTTTGAGCTACTCCCTAGAGATTGTCCAGATCGAGGGACATAGCTCCGAGGCCTTGCCCCAGCTTATTCCGCTCGGTTCAAAGAGACCAGAAAGCTTGAAGACATCGACAAAGCTCTTGAACTGTCAGAAATTGGGCCCGGAGATAACGAGTTCGAGCCTTCTAGTACCCTTATCGAAGAAATCCTCGGTCGATTTCGGGCATTTGGCGAAATTTCCGACTGCCATGAGGCCATCCGTCTCTGCGAAATGGCTCTGCATGAGTCTTTTGGTAGTCGGAAACGAATCAGCCAATGTCTTGCTGAAACACACTTCTACCTGTATAGCTCGACCGGAGCCCTTAAACACCTTAACAAGAGGATTGGAATTTGTAAAGATCTCGAATCGGGCGGTCGTCACTCGCTAGTCACAAGATGTCAAATGTTCAAAGGCAATGCTCTGTATGAACGTTATTTGCAGACGGGAGATCACCAAGATCTTCATGGATCGATCACTGCAGCAGCACATGTGGTGAATATTCTACAGACACCCACTCCGAAATCTCCCACCAGTCTTTTCGGCATTCTAGCAAGTGACTGGGTTGCAAAGACAGGAGTCTTCCCCAATTCGACTCATGTTTCACAGGCTCTTAAATATCCGGCATACCTTCCCATATTCGGAACAAGTCGAATGCAGTCTCTCCATGAACTGTGCAACCGTCACTATGAACGTTACGAGAGGATTGGCATGACTGGAGACCTTGATGATGTAATTCGCATTTTGAGAACCATGGGTGAGATGCTACCAAATGCCACGTTGCGCAGCCAATTGGGGAGCCGACTGCCGGACCTATACATGCAACTACGATTCCCGCATTTCCTTTTGGAAGCAATAACTATCTTTCGACAATTAGTCAAGACCTCTGCGGATGGAGCTGACCACAAGTTGTACTCTTTGCAGCTGGCAGGTTCCTTCGCGATTTATCACGAGTGGACGGGAAGGGTGGCTGAACTTGAACAAGGCATCGGAATCGCCACGGCGCTAATGGACTCGACGAAAGACGCCGGCTTGCTTCATGTCCTACAACTGGTCACTTTGGCCAGTCTATTCTACCAGAAATGCCGCATTAGCAAAAGCTTGTCAAATATTGAGCATGCAGTTGGACCTTTGAAAGAATTATCACAGTCTGGCTCCAGATCTCATGCGACTAAGGCTTCAAGCCGATTAGTCGAGACATTTCTATGGAAGTATTGCATCACTGACGACCTCGAGAACCCACATGCGGCAATGGAATTGGCAAGGCAGCTCGAGTCCTCATTGCCAAACAAATTTCCATACCATCACAGCATTATTCGCCACAGACTTGCAATAGCGCTCTACGAAATGTATCTGAGGGAGCCAACTCTACATCACCTTGAACAAGCTATCGAGCTTGAACGAAAGAGCCTGGGTCCATTGCATGTTACTAAACATCTCTCCCATGCCAACCTGACTTCTTTGCTATCCGAGCTATATATGGCGACCGGACTACAGGTGCACCTTGGCGAGTCGATTCAACTATCACGAGAGACAGCACGTTTACATTAAGGCTATTTTCTGTGCTTCGCTGGTAATCATAGAGTCGTTCCATGGCTCTTCGATTCATTGAAGAACGAAGCCATAATCAAACATGTTGGTGAAATTGTGGAGTCGATGGACCCAACAGACGTCAAGAAGGCACGCTGTCTCAGTACTCTTGCCGTGGCACTGGGTGGCACATCATATGGTGATACTACAGCCATACAATATGCAAGGCAGGCTCTTGACTTAGTCTCTGAGCACTACCATGACTTACCTTGGCACATATGCTGTCTGATTGTGTGCATGAACACATATGTCTATCTGGATGGAAGGGAAACATTCGAGTCTAGGCTCCCCGTTGAAATTGAAGCTGATATGCTTCAAGAAATGGTCACATTGGGAAACCGTGCTCTTAACCTGTCTGGACCTGATGATCCTGGACGGCCATTCTATCTATCAGTACTGTCTGTTGCCCTTCATTGTCGCTTTTCCAGGACTGGACGATCGGTGGATCTAAACCAAGCGATCCAGAACAGTATGATTGCTTACAACCTGACACATGGCGACACGATGGCAGACGTTTTCAATCGATACTTTTCCTCATATCAGCTATCTATTTGTCTTCAAGACAAGTACCTCAGGGAAGGAATTTTGAGTGATCTCACCCAGTCAAATGAACTGCATAGAGAGTCTAAAAACTGTAAGTCGGAATTGTGAAAAAGCAATCTGTATCTCAATTGTCTTCAAGATTCGCAGAGAACATTCTTTGCCTTTCATGTTGGTACCAACAAGAGAGGCTCCTTTCAACTTGCCAACAAAAGACGTGTGCATGCGTATCTACCGGATAGGTTGGACTGCCATCCTCGAAAATTTGCTCTGGCAGAAGCGATCTTCAGTTACTACCTAGTATCAAATAGCAAGATCTACATTCGTCAAGCCCTTGGCCTTTGCCGAGCCTCGACAGAGTCCATTGGGGAGGATCATGTTGCGTACCGAACACGCTTACATCTGTTAGGAAGATGCTACGAAGAAGTGTACCACAGGTCACTGTCCTCCATTGCCGACGAGATAGACAAGAATGATGCAAGCGCCAATCTCACTATGGCGATATCCAGATTTCGAGATCTTCTCGATAGCCTTTCACAGCATGATCCACTCCGTTATGACGTTCTTACACGCCTTGGGAAGCTATACTCCGATCAGTTGTATCACGACTGGGACATTGGAGACTTGAAGATGGCGGTTGAGATTCATCAAGAGTGCCTCAACCTTGCGCCAGAAGACAGCTCTGATCATCCTTTATGGCTAATACACTTGGGCCGCTCGAAAAACCTTGCCTTTGTATATTTGGGCAATAAAGATGATTTGGACGACGGGCTACATCTACTCGAACAAGCAAGAAAGCTTTATATAGAGAACTCCGTTATCAGACGTACTTTGGTTCACAATCTGGCTGAAGCATATCGCTCAAGGTTCAAGGCTTCTCATGAGATTCAGGATATCAGCACTATAATCAAGCTCTATCAGGATAGTTCTGACTTGTTCTCCGGCCCGCATGACAAGATAAAGCTAACAACATGGCTCGGCCAAGCATACCTCGATCAATATCGGCAGACGAGGGACTTTGACGATTCTGCTTTAGCCTTACATAAACTACAAGAGGCCCTAAACTTCCAACAGGATTACACTGACGGCACGCTGCGCAGCATTATTGTTGAAGCTCTTATCAATTGTCATCTCTTGCGGAGCCACTACTCGAGAGATTTGAATGAGCTGAAAGAAGCCATAACTTATTCTCAGCAGGCTAACAAGGCGATGCATTCTGTTAAAAGGCAATACAACAATACATCAGGTCTTCTAGGGCTTTGCTACGCTGCGAAGTACGAAATGACCAGATGTAAAGAGGATATTCATCTTTCGACAGAGGCAGACGAGAAAGACTTCTGGCATTCGATGTCAAGTCCCAATGTGTCTCGTCGCCTTGGCCTTGTGCAGAGACTTCTGAAATCATATGTTAAAGTAAAAGACTGGCAAAAAGGGTTCAAGATTGGTACATATGTACTCGAAATGATCCCGCAGTACACACCGCGCTATCTATCACCCTCGGACGCCCAGAGCCTCTTGTCCAAGATTAGTGGTCTAGCATCAATCACTGCAGCCTTTTCTAATGAGATCGGAAATGGGGGGCAGGACACCCTAGCCTTACTTGAACAAGGTCGAGGTGTGTTTGCAGACTTTATGTACGATCTTAGAGTTGACTTCAATGATTGGAGGTTCCAGAACCTGAATCCCAACTTCATGGCGAAGTTCAAAAAGAATCTCGATGAGCTTGGGAATCCAACTCTTCCTCTCCAGAAGCTGACTCTCAGAGCTGATGGTGGCATGGGGAGTCTCTAAAAGGATGACCGCAAGCAAGAATTTCAACGAACTCCTATACAACTTCTACACATGGCAAAGCCACTATCGGCTCGGCACTGAAAACACGGATTTCTCAGTCTTCACCAAAGTTGGACCCACCGATGTCATTAACATCGGCCATCGATGTGATGCCTTTCTGATAAGAAATGTCACGGTTGAAGTTTTGCCCCTCCCCAGCCTTTCTCAAAATGAAGTAGAAATGAAGCTACAAAGTGGGCAGTTAGGCAGTCCGCAGACTTTGGAATGGCTGTGGGACACAATTACCGGACCGATCCTTGACGACCTTGGTTACACAGAACAACCTGCCGACGACCAACGGCCACAAGTATGTTGGATTTCAACAGGAGCATTGAGTCGTTTCCCGCTGCATGCTTCAGGCTACCATACTGATGGGTCTTGTCATACTGTTCTGGACAGAGTCGTATCTTCCCACAGTTCTTCTCTTAAAGCAATCATGGAGGCACGGCGGGAACGTAACAAGCCCGCTTCTGCAAAGGCAGTCACGGTCGCCATGCAGTATACACCGGGTGGCACTACGAGTTTACCGTTTGCATCAGACGAGATATCGAAAGTCCGAGACCTTTGTGATTCGATGGGTCTTGATACAGTTGAACCTACCAAAACCACGCAGCAAGTTCTTTCAGAGTTGAAGGACTGTCAGATATTCCATTTCGCAGGCCATGGTATGACTGATGAAACGAATCCACTGAGAAGTGAATTACGTCTAGAAGATTGGCAGACACATCCTCTCACAGTTGCAGATCTGCTCAATCTCAACCTTAGAGAAAACCCTCCTTTCTTAGCATATCTATCAGCCTGTGGTACAAGTCGAATCAGAGACCAGAGGTTGTTGGACGAGAGTCTGCATCTGATTAGTGCATGTCAATTAGCTGGCTTCAGACATGTTATAGGTACGCTGTGGGAAGTTGAGGATGAGGCTTGTGTTGAAGTAGCCGAGGTTGTTTATAGCCAGATCAGAGATTTAGCTATGAGTGAGGAATCGGTTGGTCAGGGGTTACATAATGCGGTCCGGAAGCTGCGCGATACTTGGCTTGCTAAAGTGCAACAAGACGACACCCGAGGAGCAAGTTGGAGCTCTGGGACGTCTCATGCCAGGGAGAGAGTACAGCTGGATGGCAGCGGTGGATTAACTGAAGTGAGAAAAGGAAGAGATATTGTGGCCTGCGAGGAGGACGAAGAATCTTTTACGCCAGCACTATGGGTACCCTATGTGTATTATACATGTAACTTCTTCCTCGTGTGCTTCCTTAAATCGTCCCGTATCCCTACTGCTTAATGGTCTCTTAGGGACGTTAATTTCTCGCTTAACCAACGCATCAAAACTGACTTCGCTTCTGCTGCTCTTCCTCATCGTAGGCTTTATTGCTATATCCGTTTTTTTCTCAGGCGGCTCCTCTTCCAAAATCGTTCCATTCGTCATCTATACCTTAGCAGCGCGTTACTTCAACGCAGGCTGCCCCCTATTTAACTTTGCCACTAGTTAAGCCTTTAGCTTTAGCACTGCTTCCGGCTTTAATTCATCTATATTATCCGTCTTAATTCTTTTCGATTTTCGCACAAATGTGAAGTCATTGTCGTGCTCATAATCTGTCGCTGCCTCTGCAGCGACACGCTTGCTCAACCGGCGCTGGTGGTCGTTGCTCATACTAGTTACTTGGAACGGCCAACGCGTCATAACTACAATAGTTATAAGTGGCGCATTCAGGGCTGTTGATAATGTGATTTTAGATTCCCGAGGTGTGATGCTGGGAAGTCGTCGGTTCGCGCTTCGTGACGTGATTCGCGAATTAGGGTCGAGCAAAAACCCACATTTCTGTCTGCACTAACCAACCACAGTGTCATCTCCATTGCAATGCTTCAATCGGACAAAGTACGTATCGAAATACGCGACGAGAACGGGGTTTTTATTTTTGAAACTTTGCCACTGAGGGAACGTATCTACGTAGATATTAATCTTTAAGGAATACCGATCTTATCTGCATGCATTTTCCACATTTACTTATTACTTCTTATCGCGGTTCTAAGTCTTGGCAATTTATATCTAGAAAGAGGTATATATTACTTAGTCTAGTTAAACAGGGTAATTAGGCAAGCTACTGAATTTCACTTCCCAAGTGGTCGAACTATCTAAGCAAAAATGCTCGAAGATTAATCTCAATCATCCAGACAGCAAATTCGATTATTGTCCCCTTACTTTTATATGTATTAGAAACCAGACGGACGTTGTTAAAAAATTGTTAGAATCGCCAACAGTGGACCTCAATCGAGTAACAATTGACCATCCGGACCTAACGCCTTTATATTTTGCCTTTAAGAACAAGGATCACGAGATTATCGAGATTTTAGTTCGCGACTCAGAACGCCATGCTAATATCAAGGTAGCCATGTCTTGATACTGCAAAACGTCACTGGCACCATTCCTGGTAGTAATTTCCAAGAAGCTCATGGAGCAGTCGATAACAGCCAAGATCAAGATACCATCAAGCCTGGTCTCTAAATTCTCAAGCAGATAGTGTTTTACTCAATAATCGATCCATATCTTTATGCAATTCAGACATGATAAATGGTTGAGTGGGGACATTCTGCCCATGCGTAGCTTCACTTATCAGGTGGGAGGCCGTTCATAGAGTCGCGTGCTGGTCTCTATTATCATGAATTATTGTGTCGACCCATCGGAGGAAGGAACCAGTATGGAAACGAAAGACATAGGTATAAGTAGGGTTTCTTTTCTTGCCCCACAGATGAATGGCAAGCAGTGGCAGGAGTATTGATATGTCTGAAACAAAGCTCTTTACAATGCAGAACATGCGTCCTTCTCCCAGCCATCACGGGACGCAGGAGATGATCAGTATTAAAGCTTTCTCAATAATGGATTCGCTCAAGTCGAAACTCCTCGTTTGAAGCTACGGGCTTGATGCGGCGCCGTGCTTGATGAAATGGTTAATTCCGTACCGTTTCCAAATGGAAATGAAACAAGTCTAAAAAGGTAAAACATACATCAGAATTAACTTTGAGTCATAGATGTTAAGAGTCAAGTCAGCCTGACAACTGAAGGAATCAAACATTGAGAGCATGTTTAATCTCTAGGGCTTAGACATCCTCCTCCCAGCCACGGGTCGGTCTGCTGTAGTAGTTATGTTATCACCATGCATGAAAAACGCAGAACGGCATAAACAATCACGAGAGGACGAAATCTCGTCGACCAATCATGACCTAAACCATCTTACATCATCATTCATGCATATAAGGCTGTCTCAAAATTAGATCCCAGGCCCATATGGGAACCCTATGAGATATGACGTTCAACAAACAATAGCAAGATAGTATATTCCTGACAGAACTAAGTAAAACATCCAATACATATGAAAGATTAAGGATTGTCTGAAAAATGCTGGAAAGAAATCCAAAACGGTGACCCAGTAAATCTCCATCCATACCCTGTCTAAGTACTTCGTTAACAGCCCTCTAGTAGACCATGGTACCAGAAGTCTCACGAACAGGCAGACTCCAGTTCTCGGGATGTTTCCACTTAGTCTCCATCTTCTCTCCATCGAGCGTCATGGCATCTCTGAAAACAGTCGACTCAATTCTATGGTGTCCATGCACAGAGCTCTGCGCATTTCTAAGAATAGAAGAGTAAAAAGAGTCATCCTTGTCGTCGTCATGTCCACACTTGCTCTGAGCAAACTTCAATCTCTTAGCTTGATCCATGACCAACTCGACGAGATCTTCACGTTCAGAAATGGCTTCGCTGCCCATGCAGGCGATTTGCTCTAGGAGATGGACGTGGATGTCTCGTGCGGCTCTGTGGTTGCCGCATGTGTTGTGGAAACTTGCTCGGAGCGTCTCACAGTCGACAGTCAGGTGGTGAAGAGCACCGTAGACGTCTCGGAGGTTATAGCAAATACTCTCTATAAGAGTCATAGCGGCCTCCTTGTGACCGGCAGCGAACTTGACTTCACAAAGTCGTCGGCCAGTAGCAACGGTCGCATCACCGGACCAGTTTCGGTTCATGCGTGTATCCCACAAGTACTGAAGGATACGCTCCAGTATGGAAAAGTTCTTTCGTTCGCCAAGAAGACGAATGATGACGTTCAGCTGGGCGAAAGGAATAGTGCCAAAGTCAATGTCGAGACGACCGACCTTGAGGACTTCAACAAGAATCTCTGATGAGATTTTCTGCAGCTCAATAATGATAGAGTCGTCGTGTGCATGAGAATGACGAGAGAAAGATTCAGAGATCTTGAAAGCTAGTTCCACAGCACGAGAATGCTCCGTCTTGGTGAGTTGTCGGAAGTACACTTGCGACCACTTTAACAACTGAAGACAAACCTTGAAGTCTCTAGCTTTAAAGACATCAAGACTGACATCTACCAAGCAGTCAAGAATGTTGATAGAAACAACCTTCTTGTTGACATTGGAAAGCGTCAACTCGAAAAGCTGCCAAAGGGATTCAGAGGATACAGAAGTAGAGCAGAAGCCCTTGAACATCTCCCACATCTCGGTGCGAAGACGTCGCATCTCGACATGTCGACCCTTGAGTTCCAAAAAGGCAACAAGACGAGCACCGGCTGCAAGACGCATGTGAATGGGTCGACTAGAGCTTCTGACGGAGACGGACCATGCTTCATGGAGACATGTTTCCGTGTAAACATCTCGAATGATGATGTCGAGCATGTTCTCTCGCTCATAGCCGCAAAGAAGTTGCTCGAATGCATGGATGAAGACAAAGCAGCGTCTGTCAAGATGAGCAAGATGTTCATGCCCGAAACCGCAGAATCCTTCTGATGAGCTACTTTCACCCATGAGGACTTGTTCCTTGAGAGTTTGGATAAACTTGATACCGAATTCAACAGAAGATAGTTCTCGGTACATCTTAGCCAGGCTGCGGGCGATGTCAAACAGGACAATTTCATTTCGCTCCTCGATAAGAAGACCAACGATGTACTCCTCAATGACCTTGATGGCAGTAGTGACACTCTCACGACGCTTCTGCTTACGATGATACTCAATTATACGAGTCAATGCGACCAAGACCTTCTCATGAGAATGGCAGTATTCCAACTTGAGATCAACGAAAGTATCAGTGAGAAGTGTCTCAGCGCGGTGTCCAAGGTCATGATGACACTCGAACAGAGTGGAGAGACGATATTTAGCAATCTCAATGAGAGCAATGATAGAATCATGATCATCGCAACCGTGAAAGTCACAGTGACAGAGTTCCTCATAGATAGAAACAGCTTCAACGTATCGCACGGTATCGATCTCGAGACACTTGGCAAACTCAATGCTCGCACGAATGTAATAAGCATGCGTAGCGCCAAACTCACTTAGAACGACCGCGCGGAAACTCTCGGCTAGGTGAAGACGCTCAGTGTGATGTTCATGTACACCAAGAATAACAAGATACTCTTGGTATACTTCGAACCACTGCTCAGAGCTAATGGTATCGTGCTCATGACGATGTTTCTCAATTGAGTTCCACAGGAAGCGGAACCACATAAGAGATTCGGCGTGTTCGCTGTGGGACTTTTGAAGAGAAAGACAGACTCTAACGAGAATGGGAATGTAAGCTGGGGGACAAGTATCAAGACCAAAGTATTCGCAACCGCCGAAGCCGCGGAGGATAATGAGGAGTTGATCAACAGATCCACTGTGCTCACACCAATGGTCAAGGGTACATAGGTGAAACTCTGCCTTGAGCTGCTTGAGTCGTTCAATGATGATTTGGAAGCGAGACTCGAATTGAGTAATGATTGTTCTCTCAATAACGCCTGAGCGATGAGTACGGAAAGAAGCAGTGACGTCGACGACAACATCAACGATCATAGCTAAGCCTGACTGAAAGATAGTAGTGACTCTCTGCGACGTATGATGCGACTCGAGCTTCTCCGCCATCTCGACAAACGTCGCCATGGCCTCATCAAGAACAGTGAAAAAGCGCTCAATAGCAGAAGCATGCTTGTCCACAAAGGTGATAAGACTCTTGCAAGAAAAGAGAATGAGAGCGGAACTGTCATAAGTCGAAGCTCCAATTAACTTCAGCGCCGACAAGATCTTGTCAAACTTCTTGGCGAAGGCCTCAGCCCGCTTGAGAGTCTTGTCAAGACGACTGCCCTTCTCTGGCATATAGCGAAGTCGCTCGTTGGTAACCATGGAGAGAAACTCCTTGGAGGAAAAAGAACAACCAAAGTCGAGTGACTTTCCGCAGACGCGGCCGTAGCGATCAATAGCTTTCTGCGTATGCGTGTCGAGTTCGAAGGCGCAGCCCTCAGAAAGGTAATCCTTGCCATGTTTCCAAATAGCTTGTGTATCATACAATGAATTGGCAGTGGATGTAGAGAAAGAGAAATCTCTGTGGGAAATCACAGACATGGCGGCTGAGAATTGTCTTGTAGCACCAGAGACATGTCGCGTAGAGCTGGAGAAGTCTCTATCGCGATGAGATAGGACGGTTGTTGTGCCGATGCCATGTTCGAAGATGGAGGTTCGTGAAGGCGCATGGCTGTCCTGGGTGTGATGGTGGATAATGCTTGCGCTGTCGTTCTCATCTGATGATACGGAGCCGGAGCGTTCGCGAGTCTGAACGGAGGTGAGCCAGTTGGATTTGATGTTGGAGGGGACTGGCTCCAGCTGGTGGACTAAGAAAAGTCAGTAACTTGGACTTGAGAGTAAAGGTAGGTAGGGACTTGCGCTGTGCCTGACTGAGCATTTCGTCGATTGAAGGAAATGAATACAGGGTAGCTAAGATGTGTCAAGATTGAAGCCATGCAGATTGTGAAGAAAGCGAGAGAGTGTGTCAAACATATATTAAAGGAAGACCTGTAGCTATAATCCCTTGACCACAATCGCAATCTAGCACTCGAATACAGTGGCGGAGTCCTCATATCCCTGACAGACTAGTGGTCAGCTGTACTGAGACACTCAGCCAGCCAAATATGTGACGAGACTCCAAGGCTATCACATCCAATACTCTTCACTTTCAGTTTCATTAACTATCCCTAGTATGGGATTATCCCGAGACTCTTATTTTCAGCCTTGGTTCATAAAAGCCACTGCGCCACTAAGACGAGACTATTTGGCTCTAGATGCTGACCTCTGTCGTACTTAGGTATGCCAGCTTGCCACGGTTCATCGTGCGGTGCCGTTCATCGCTTTAATCAATTCGACGGAAAGTCTACATAAGCATGTAAACTTGACTGATTCTGGGCTTTACCTACATGTCATCAATGCACAACGATGAGTTCCCGCTGTGAGTCAATCGCACATGGCGGAACACCAACGTCTATGGTCTAACCAGTAAGCCATAACCTGCGTATCAGCAGTCTTTCAAGTTCTGGCTGGCACGCTTTTAGCAAGCCGGGGTAGCAGTTCAGCTACAGACGTACAAGCCACATTTCTCGAGTTCGGACAACTATGCCTAATTTATCTGAAATATGCAGTTTTAGGTTCTGCCATCGTTCGATGGCAGAATTGAGCAGCAAAACTCACAGATAGCCTGATCGGGATCAAATATGCCGTTAGGTTGGCTGGCTGGCTGGAAACCCTTTCGGAGAAGGACTTCTACAGAGGGTGAGGGAGTGTTACCCCGCAGAAGGTCTCGTCTTTACACAGACCCGAATGTAGCGATACTTTCGTGAATCATGTACGCCAGGCTGCGTTTTAGCTCGCTGTGGCCAGCCCTAATGCGGTATAACTTCGCATAGATCTATTGCTAGCCCCAACCTAGCAGTAGGTCGTAACGGCAATCCCCTTCAGACCCAAATTAGATGAATTGAGATGACAGTTCTCTCTCATTGCCAGTCAGCGACATTTTCTATCTGCAGTCATTCAATTACCAGCTGATAACAATGCCGCGATTGTCTTGTCTAGTTGAGGGTGGTATAATTTTCTTCAACTTGGGCTGTAGAGGAAGAATGTTGAAAATGAGGATTAAAAATACATTCAAGTCGGTTGGCAAGATCGTCATTATCGTACCACAGTCTTAGCTAACGTGTTTGATAAGCGAGT
>JABFFG010000453.1:0-40063 GCA_013623685.1 Fusarium transvaalense
AAAGGCTTGCATTTCTTTTATATTAATAAGGATCTTTTATTAAGAACGTCACCATGTAAGCAAGTATGGATAGAGTGGAAAGCATATATCTGACCGGGATAGTTATCTTCGGGAGCTCAAAGCTACCAAGTTGCTCAAAGACAGTATCGAGAGGGATGACCGCACAGACTACGAGATAGACTGTATATTGCATAGTGGCCCCGATGTCGATGCCAAAGCAGTGGCGCCGCACATTGCAGCAGCAGCTGGGGTGCCTGTTCAAGATTTGGAAATCGCTCTCACCAGGATCAGACTAACTGTGCATCAAGACAAGCTCCAGGCAATCGTCAAGCTGGACAGCATCAACAGAATCGAAGAGGTACGACCGGACGAGCTCTTCAACGATCAGGCTCGAGGCACACTGAATGTCGATGTGTTGGCCTTGTCGACGTCATATCAGGGTCAGGGTCAGAGGATCTGCGTGGCAGACACGGGCTTTGATAAGGGTAGAATCAAGGACGAGCCGCCCATTCAGGTCCATCCGGCTTTTAAAGGGTGTGTCGAAAAGCTCGACTTCTTGTACCCTGACGACAAGAACATAGATCCCAGAGACCCGGTTGGTCATGGAACCCATGTATGCGCTTCAATCTGCGGGAGCGGTACATACAAGCATCCCGCATTAGGCGATGTCAGCGTAAAGGGGACTGCCCCGGGCGCCAAACTGATGGTGCAGTCCATCTCGCAATGGGATAAGGATTGGAAGAGGTGGATCATCAAAGTGCCTCTCGATCTAGTCAATGACCTGTTCTTGAAGCCCTATGAGATGGGCATTCGAATCCACAGCAACTCCTGGAGCAAACGCTGGGATGAGAAGAGCGGGCAGGTCGACTACGAGGGTCAAGCGACAGATATCGACAGGTTCACCTTTGACCACCCAGACTTTACCGTCTTGGTCGCAGCAGGAAACCATGCTGACAAGACGAGCAAGTGGACGAACCAGATCGGTGGCGCCAGTGCAGCAAAGAACTGCATCACTGTGGGAGCGACAGGATCTCTAAGAGCAAACGACGGGCAGCGCTACGTTGACATACCGGATGCGAAACCAGTGACAAAGGTCAACGAGACTGCTACTTTCAGTAGTCGCGGACCTACAAAGGCCAGTCTTGACAAGGACGGCAAGCAGTTGCCCGGACGAATCAAGCCGGATGTCGTTGCGCCGGGCGTCGCTATACTTTCCGCCGCGTCGAGAGCCGTAAGTAAAAACGACGCCGTCAGAACGAGGTTCGGACGGTCATCTGACGACGATTGGATTTTCATGTCTGGAACGAGCATGTCCACGCCGCTCGTGGCCGGCTGCATTGCTCTTCTCCGAGAATGTCTCCAGCAGCACGGAAAGCAGCACCCTAGTTTCTCTCTTCTGAAAGCACTCCTCGTCAACGGCGCCATCAACTTCTCTGAGGCTATTGGTCTCGGTATGGGATATGATTATGAGCAAGGATTCGGACGCGTCGATATTGATAATTCGATTGCCATGGTCACTGCGAACTCGTTTATCGAGGGCGGTAGTCGTTTTGAGCAGACCTCTTTTGACGTCCCCGCTCTGCGACAGACGGAGACTGAGAAGCGGTGGGCGAGTGCGTTGATTCCTGTGCCGCCTGGACGCAACCGACTAGTTGTTACTCTGGCGTATCCTGATTCACCGGGTGGACTGTTGCAAAACGACTTGAATCTGATTGTCTTGTCTGGGGGGGCCGAGAGACATGGGAACATGGGCAAGGGGACGGACTTTGACCATACGAGTGAGTCTTGCTTCTGAAGAAGGTGAACTGATACTAACTTGTGACAGATAATGTCGAGAAGATTATATGGGACAATGTCCCTGGAACATCTCTCCGTATTGTTGTACGGATCTTTAACAACGTCAAGCCAGAGGAAAAGTCTCCGTTTGCCGTGGCTTGGGACATTCGGACGATGGCCAAGCTGTAGGCTGGAGAAGGGGGCTATTCAAGGAAGGCCGGAATGTTAAAGATGGGTGTTGCAACTAAAGATAGAATTAGTCCTAGGTATTATTCACAGGCGATTGAAGTTAAATCGGCTAAGAAATTGGACTTTTTCGCTTAAAATTGGAGTTATATTATTTAAAGTATTTGTATATTGCTAATTGGCTAAAAATAATCCTAACCCTAGCCCCCATTCCGCCCCAGATCGCACAGCAATCTAACCCTACCTACCTGCCAACATCAAGATCTTGCGCACGGGCCACCCAATGGGGCAGCGCCAAGAGCGACTCTCATTTACTCAGCAAAGGTTTTATGTTTATCTTCTCAAACGCGGCTGCCATCGACCAGTCGAAGACGAAAGATGAGTAGAATTGGGCATGGGCTGAAATGAAATTTGCAGATACCAAGAACATCGCATTCAGTGGAACATGACCAGTGATACGATAAGTGCGCAATGCGATACGCTGTTCAATCCCATCGATCTAATCACTGAAGCGCGTATAGTAGGTAACATCCATGCAAACAAATGATAGTTCTGCCACGAGTCCCCGCTTTAGGCTGATATCCATGGAATCACTTCAACGTTGGAAATCTCACATAATCCAGTTCCTCTTACCTTGATATATCTATAGAAATGACTGCACACTGGTGTGATTCCTTCCATTTTGAATTGGTTGGTACTAATTCTTGGCCTCACCGTCTCATAGAGCACCAGAGACCAGCATTCCCACTCAAGGAATTCTACGACCAAGCAGTTGAATGTGAGTTTTGCTCAAAGCTAGCCGAGTTGGTCACATATCGACTGCAAGCTCATGGCACTGCTACATCGGAGGATTTCATCGAATCCGACAGTGAAGGGAGGGTCTATTTTTCCCACGAACTAAAAGAAGTGCGTAACTGGGCCTTTGGTTCTGAAGGCGTCACTTCAAGGAATGTTACCGTTGTTACCGTCGCAGCCGGAACTAAATACTTCGAGATTATTCTTCAGAGGTCTGGCCCTGGAGGCCGTGTTCCAGTCACGTTCTCGTCAGATGGTTATGGCAGGGACAGCATCACTTTTCAAGTCCCCGGAACCTGGCGTATTGTTCAAGAAGGAGACGAACCGTCTTGGGCAAATCGGGAAGAGAAAGATGTGGCAAGCTTGGAACCGACATTTGGAAGGCTCAGGCCGCTTCTGGTTGACTTTGACAAGTTGAGAAGCTGGATCCAGCTGTGCGACCAACAGCATGACATATGTCAGCGCCATGAGGAACCCGTGGACATCCCTACATTTCGCCTCATTGACGTCGGGAAGATGTGCGTTGTACATTTTGACGGGTCAAAGAGACCGCCTTTTGCAACCCTGAGCTATGTGTGGGGCACAAAACCATTTCTGCGACTTGTTCAGGCAAACATCAACGAGCTGGAGCAACCAGCATCCCTCGAGAAGATGACGTTGCCCTCTACCATAAGAGACGCGATAGACATCTGTACAAAATTACAAATCAAGCATCTATGGATCGATAGTCTGTGCATCATTCAGGATGACGAGTCAGATATGATTCAAGTAATCGATAAGATGGACTCTATCTATGGCGAAAGCATTCTGACAATCGTTGCTGCATCCGGTCTAGATGCCCATAGCGGTATTCCTGGCGTTCGTCCTGGCAGCAGAAAGATAGAGCAACGCACTCTGGAGATACAAGGAGTTGAACTGATAGACTCGGTCGACACCGGTCAGTTTCGTTTCCAAGGGCCATTTGAGGAACCACTCTGGATATCTGGTACACCATGGGCTCAACGAGCTTGGACCTTCCAAGAGGCTCTTGTCACTCGAAGATCGCTGTTTTTCACTGCAGAGCAAGTCTACTGGAGCTGTAGAGAAGGGCTCTTGAGCGAGGATACTACGGAGCATTTCCGTAACAATCAACCTTATGGAAACCGCCTCGACTCCGTATTCAGTCCCCAGGAATATCTGAAGATCGCCACTACCTTTTCTACCCGCAGACTCACCTACGAGGCCGATATCGGCCGTGCATTTCTCGGTACCCAGAACTATCTCGATAGAAAATGGGGTGGGCACAAGTTCTCTTGGGGCTTGCCTCACGGCTCGTTTGGATCATTTATGATGTGGGAAAGATACCCCGATGAGGATCGCATAATGCGTGAAGGAACGCATCCCATCAGACAGCACGACGGAAGTATTGTCAAAGTACCTTTTCCAAGCTGGTCGTGGATGGGATGGACTGACGGTAGAAAGCTCGTCAGCTTTTATGGAGATGAGCCAGAACCTCACAGTCCAACTTTCTATGTGTTCAACTCGGCTACTGAGCTCCTGGAAGTCCGGGACGAGTTTACATGGCCATCTTCACTGCGAAATCTCTTGAGAAATGACTACAGTCTACCGACAGAGGTAACGGAAGAACAGCTACCTCAAAAGCTACACTTGACACCATCACTGAGGCATAGTGCCTTGGTCTTTTACACAGAAGTTGCAACAGTGAGGTATAGTCCGTCATCAGGATTCAAAGCAGAGTCTATGCTGGGCATTCCGAGTGATCTCAAGATGAGGAGTTATGAGTACCCCTTCTCTATACAGGTTGGAAACCTATTTTACCGAATATTGGAGGAACACCAAAAAGATGATGCAGATATAAAAGACTTGGAAGAGATTGATCTTGTGGCTGTCTTCAGCGGCCAGATGACTAAGCCAAGAAAGTGCAGAGGGCAGTACAGGTTGTATTGTTGGCCTGCGACTATGAAAGATGGAGTCAGAATGCGGGCATCCTACGCGAGTACAGTGATATTCCTGACCTTGTGGCAGCAATTACCACGCCGTAGATGGGAATTAGTGACTATGCTATAGTACACATTTATCTAGCTTTTCTTAGATATCTGACTGACTATTCTGGTAGTTCCCGCTTAATCTAAAAACGGGTTCGGGCCGTTTGCTTTAGCTATTTTGGGATGTTCAGCCACTATCACATTCAATAGCCTGAGCGGGGAAACACATTCCGTTCACGAGAATGATGAATTAGTTCAGCTTTACAGTAGTTGAAACTTTTTCGAGGATAGTTATTGGAAGAACTATATGCCAAGGCTCCATCTATATTATTCTCACCTCAACAATTCTGAGAGAAACATTTAGAACCAGTCACAGGACCGTGTCTTTCAGCCTCCAATCCGGCCGTAACGCCGTCTCGCTGCCGTCTTAGGCGAACTATTGGCGCCTTTGACCGCTTCTGGCCTTTCTAGCTAGCCACTAGTCACGGGCTGCATGAGCTGAACTGATATTGGCGTTTTTTGGCGCAGCTGTATTTGTAAACCGAGACAGATAAAGCGTAAAGCTATTCATTATTTGCTATCTCTGCAGGTGAAACATATATCACATATCAATGGTTTCAACAGGTGTAGTTCTAGACCGATGTGGGCTGTCTCAACTTATGTGGCAATTCAACTCCGCACGATAAGTCAAGCAATTGGTATTTTCACTTCGATTTGGGTCGTTCAACATATAAGAAGCTGAGATCAGCTCTTCATAATATCAGTATACAGTTCCATCTTCAATTCATTCTATTTCTTCACATTTTCAACGAACTGAACTTTCATTATGGCAGAACCTAGTGGAACATATGGCATCAAGGGTCTTCCAAGACCTGCCAATGCTAAGACCTGCCACGCCAAGGACGGCATCCCCTACGTCAAGAACTTGCCAGTACGATATGAGATCTCAGCCCTGGCCGGTTCCACCGACCCTTTGCTCCGAAAACAATGGACACTTTTTGTTCTCGCGCTCGAAAGGTTCAAGATGAAGCCTGTGAATGAGAAGCTCTCCTACTTCCAAGTCGCTGGTATCGTAAGTAATCATTGACATCGCAATCAGATGCAGGCTAACGATGCTCCAGCATGGATACCCTGAAGGCTCTTGGGATAATGCCCCGCCACCAAGACAAGATCCCAAGAACCCGAAGAAGGGAGATCAGCCTTATGGTGGTTATTGCAACCACAATGGTCTAAACTTTCCAACTTGGCATCGTCCATACATGGCGTTGTTCGAGGTATGTCGTCCAGCATGAGTGGAAGCAATCGATATAGCCAACTGACATGCGTAGCAATGTATCTGGGATAACATGGCCGATGTCATCAATCACTGGGTAAAAGAACACAAGCTCGATCAAGACCCTGAGTTTCCACTATGGAATGAGGCCAAGGATACCTGGCGTATGCCTTACTGGGACTGGGCTCGACAGCAGAGTTACAGTGAGGATTTCGCCTATCCCCAGGTCTTGGTGCAAGGCCCAGTTCGTATCTTCCCACCCGAGTCGGTAAAGAAGTTTTATCCTCCCAGTGGACTTTATGCCAATCCATTCTGGAGCTTTGAGAATCCTGAAAAGGATGAGGATGGTAACCCTCTTGCTTTCGGTAATATGCCCAAGGGTAAGAGGGACTACAACATTGAGGATGACCCTGTCAAGCATGACCCAGCACCTCCACGTGACGAGAAGGATAAACCATGGATGCCTGTAAGTACTGGAACAAGTTGTGATAATTATTATTTACTAACTCATCTACAAGTGGAGCGAGGCAACTGGTACCAGCAGATATGGTATCTTTGTCAACAAAGATGCCAAGAGGTTCATCGGTCTTGAGGGCGTCAACAACGCTTGGGTAGCTAACAACCATCTTTCGAACATGACGTGGTATCCCATCACCAAGAAGCAAAAGCGAGAAGCGAAGAAGAATAACAGGGACTTCTATCTCAAATGGAACCCTGGAACCCTCGCTGACTCTGTCAACCGCATGTTCTCTCCCAAGTACAACAGAACATGGGGACATTTTGCCTCGACTAAGTGGACTTACGAGGGAAACGGTAATTCCTATGATGGCTTTTTGTCTCTTGAGTACATTCACAACAATGTTCATGTAAGTAAAACCATTAATATTATCGGTCGTGAATTTGCTAACAGAAGCAGAACATTGTTGGTGGTTCCGACTTGGCGACTGGCGTTGGACACATGAGTGACGTCCCTGTCGCCGCGTTTGACCCCATCTTCTGGCTTCATCACACGTAAGGACACTTCCCCTTGTCATTTAACTAGATCTAACAATTATCGTAGTCAGATTGATCGTCTACTGGCCATCTGGCAGTCTCTCTACCCCACACTCTGGTGGGACAAAGAGGAGCCGACCCGACCAGGCCATGAAAACGTCCCCGATGACACGCAGGATGATTATCTGTACCCGTTCCACGATAAGGACAACGGTGACCCAATCAAGGATGTCTGGACCGCACGAAAGTGTCGCGATTGGACTGTGTTCAACTACCACTACGACGATCTCATGGAGTTGTCTGAGAAAGCTCTTGATGAGGAGGGAAACCTCGACGAACCCAGGTACCAAAATCTTCTTCAGGCATATATCCACAAGACATATCCTTGTACCGAGCATCTCCTTCGAGATATCAAGGAAAACCAACATGTTCATATTCCAGCTGGGCTGAGACCAAATGTCCCCAACATTGACCATAATTCCTGGAAGGACTACGTCATCAACGTCAAATACGATCGTTACGCCCTTGGAGGACAGTCTTACACCATCAAGTTCTATCTCGGTGGCCCCACTGGTGAAGATGTAACTCACTTTGAACCCCAGAACTTTGTCGGAAGTGTCTACACCTTTGGTGGTGGCTCGCGCAAGACTCGGGACTCATGTGTCAACTGTAAGACTCAAGCTGATGCGGGCGTCCTTTCATCCGCCCAGGTCCCTCTCACCATCCAGCTTCTCCACCACACAATCGACTGCGTTGAAGATCATCCCATCGAGAAGTTTAATGATGTTGAAGAATACCTCAAGCTCCATCTGCGCTGGAAGTTTTACGGATTCGGGGGCTTTGAAGTTGATGAAGACGACCTTGACGCTTTTTCCAAGACCCAGATCACGGTACTGAGAGGAGTAGGACTGCCGAACCATGTCCCTGCTCCTCTTCAGGTCAAGACATCAGAGTTGCAGGCTTTTAGCATCGCAGCTGCTGATATCTCGGTATCCGAATCGTCCGACGTGCCCACGAATGGCACCAACGGAGCATCCGGGGGAACACCAGTCGCGCTCCCTCCGGTTTACAGTGAACAGCCCTATAAACCCTTGCCGGAGATTACCAACAACAAGCACTTCGGTCTTCAGCATGATGGATCATACAAGTTTAGTGGTTAAAAATGGGACACAGGCCGATGACGCACAGGGTTCTTGGATGAAGCAGGTTACAGGCACAATGGGATAGCGGCGAGTCATCAGATTGTAAACTTCAGGTAGAAAGTTGAGTGTTCTTATCTATCTAGGTGATATCTTTCTTCGAGGGCTTCAACCATCGGGCTTCCGCGTCCTTCTTTTTCTCCCGTTCAAGTTCGCTGTTTGTGCGAACCAAGTCGGGATCCTTTAAGGCCTGGATTGCCCTATTAGCCTCGTCGACGGTGCCATGGAGTACTGGCTTTGTTGGATAGAGGATTTTGTGATTCCTCCAGTCGAATGAAGTCAGTATACCCTTGCGATGTTCGCCAAAGTTTAGTCTGGGACCGTTCCTGTCCCCCCAACTCCACCTTTGTCGATGAACCGTTTCGGTCACAGTCCGGGATCGTGGACTCGACTTGCTGGCTGTACATCTTGCTGGCATTTTGTTGCCCCGTCCCCTCCACAGCCATACCGATGTCGCCAAGTTCAACATGCTGTGTCTCTTCCACAACGATCGTGGAAGGGAGGATATCGATGGCAGGAAAAGAAACGCTGCCATCAGGGAGAGTTTGAGGTGTCCTCATTGTTCTCCTCAGATGCATCGCGGTGTATATCGGCTTCACGATTCGATGCCCCGCGTTGGTGCCCTACTCCAAAGCGGAGCCAGCAGCAACGTAAATATCTGGATGCAATATCCAGAGCCGACACTGATTGCCCGACTGCTCGTAAATGTCCTTCATCGTCTTCCATCCTTCTGTATTGGCCTCCAAGAACGCAGGGGAAAAGATGCCCACCGTCGTGTGTTCGCCGAACTTGGTGGTCTCCTGGAACGGGTCATAGTCCTCGCGATATAACCCGGGCAACTAGCCCAAGTCATCAATGACGATCTTGAGATCGATCCCGTATGCTCCCTACATGAGCACTAAAGGTGAGACAAGATCCTTGAGTGAGCTGGGGATGGGTATTCCTATCACCCACAGTAACCTGTCCCACTTCAGCAGTCGCATCATGTGGTTATACACACCATTTCTCTTTTTTGCGTTGTGGGCCTCATCAGCAACACTAAACTTAACCACTGGTATTCTTTCGTGCTCAATGATATGGGTGCTGGGAAANNTTTCCCAGCACCCATATCATTGGGCACAAAAGAATGCCAGTGGCCGCTGAGGGTTCGGGCGACAGCGATAGTAGCATCTAATACCTATTAGCCAATCTCTTCAATGATTCGCAACCACGCAACGGCCATGCGCATGTCGAAGATCACTTACCATCTACCTGATGGGGTCTCAGAGGTTGTATGGTCGAGCCATGTTCCTCACCGTATAAGCGGAGATCAGGCCATCGAGTTACGCCAAACTTGTCGCATATTTCATCAAGGTTAGAGTCCTTCTCTGGCTGAATGGACGCCAAAGTGTGCTCCAATGCGTACTGTTGGCGACTCAGCCGCATGAGCTCCCCCTCCTGATCAGGGTGATTGCGGACATACTCTGAAATCGCCTTGGACTGTCGCTGTCCGTCGATGAAGGAGTTGACGTCACCCTCTGGAACGAACTCGTCGACATTTGTGACGGTCTGTTTGGACCGCTTCAACGTGGCATCAAAGTCGGGTTGCGTATGATGGCTCTTCAGCAGCCATATCTCTGCACGAAAGTTCTCAGCAGAGATTTGCTCCATGTCACTGATCTCCTCGGACTCTGACTTTCGTGAGCACAATGCCAATCACGTCTTCTGTAGGCAAAGTGATCAATGTCTGCTCATCACCCTGCTCGACCCCTTGTCAAATGCCATCGTCAATCAACGAGATATAGTATCAGCAATAAATCCAAAGTATTGGCACTTGAGGTTTATGCTTAGATAACTCTATCTCCAATATGGTCGGGGTCGATTAGTTCGCTTCGATAACAATAGCATCTTCAACATCAAACTCCAGACTCTGACACTCTCCCTGGATCTAAATGCTAGGTACCAGATCAAGGAAGAATTAATTCCAAGTGCAAGACATTGTGAACTGCGTCCACTTATTATAAGGGCCCGCCCATTCCTCGTGCTTGAAATGTCCGCCGCCTGATCTGCAGGTAATCTATCGCATCTGGCAATTGACCGCCACGGTCGTTTTAATCCAGATTGAATATGTATACTCTTGATCGACTTTGATCAAATCAACATCAATAGGATAATCTACGTCTAAAACTACTGGGCCGTTAAGACTGGCAGAGTAGTGGCCTAAATAAACGCCTGAATGAGTGTCCTCGTCGGTGAGGGAAACTTCTCCGAATTAGCCAATGCGGTGCCAAGGTGAAACAGAGGCCGATTCAAAATCGGGGTTGACAAGAACATTGGTCGGTTCTACGATAGATGTCGTTATTGTTGTATGTTCAGTGATGTCCAAAATTGTTGAGATATCAGTTTCAGAGGCCGATGTGGTAATCGCCTCGGAAGTAGCTGTTTCAGTTTCTGATACATATGTTGACTCTGATACGAAAGTAGTAAATGTCTCTGTCGACGAAGCATTGGTGGACGAAATATCGGTGGCCGAGATAGCGGTAGGAAGAGCGGCGGTTTCAGTAGAGATTGTGGTCACGATGAGCGCATCCGACGAAGAACCAGGCTTGCATGGCGATGCGGAGCCGAGTTGATATAACGCCAGGAGCTGAAGAGCGACAAGTCGGAACATACCCGTTGATTTTGGTATGTCGGACTAGGGAAAGCTCTAAAAAGGAAATCTGTTGACCCCACGACCCAATTTCTTAGCCGACTTAACTCTAATAGCCTGTGAATATTACCTAAGATTATAGTAGTTATTTAGCATGCAAAAATACTACATTTAGCCACGCTTTCTAGCTAGCTAAGGGGACACTCTATTATACATGTGGTATCATTTGTAGCCATGATGGAGTCCAGTAAGCTCCTATTGGCACGGCTCTCAAGCTGATAAAAGACTCGACAACAAGAAACGTCCTCGCAAGGCCGTATGCCAAGATCATCACATGTCCTGGAAACTTATAGAATGTAGCCCATGAGTCCCCGGCTGCAGATTCATACCCAAAGAATCTTCGTGAAATACCAGAGCCAATAGCCGTTACTATAAAAAAGATAGGCATCGTGACAATGATGTCGAAGGACGCTATCTTCCACAGCAATTGTTCAACCGTGCTGGGAAAGGTTGAGTTTGCTACCATAAGATGGATGCCTCCGTATAAGCCCGGCAGAACGAGCAGAAGGATAAGCAGAATCGGACTGTTGAAGATGAAGCTGATGATCTGATCCGGATCAACTTGGCTGTTTCCTGTATACTGGAAGTTCCCCGCTGACCGTGTGAATGCGTCATGGAAGTTCTGATCTGGGTACCGGACTTCCTGGTAGTTGTAATGAAATAGCTCTGGTTGCCGGATTTTGCCTTCAAGATGCTCAACCGCCGCAATGACTTGCTGCCACCGCAAGATATCCTTCGTATATAAATCGGCCACAGGTGGCATAGGCTTGGCCTCAACCCATTCGGTGACATATACTTGATTTTCCTCATCCCAGACTCGTCTTGGGTACCTTTCAATTTCCCAGGCAGCCGTTCTGGCAACGATTCCAAGGCCGCAGGGGAGGACTTCTCCTGTTTTCAATATCATCTGAGTTCCCTCATCTCTAATCCACTCGACAGGTTTAATACGATCGTCCTCATCCGTAAGGTATTTTCGCTGGTTTGGATCGGTGTGGTGAATCCAGACGAATGCTGGTTGTTGATATGACTGAGATAACCTCCTATTCGACGTTTGCGGGTAGAAGATAAACTTTTCGCTTTCCGCCGCGTAAAATTGTTCCTGGACCATGAGAGAAATAATATGTTGGAAGTCGGTTGTATTAACCAACTCCGGGTCTAGCATGTCTTTAGGTTTCTGGATATTATTAGGCTTCTAGATGCAAAAGTAGTTGTGGGATTCACGGCAAACACACTTTGAACCAGAACACAAACATGACGACGGCACAGGCGACATGCACCATGGTGTGTATCTCCAGAAGGGAGACAGGCAGTCCGTAAGCCTTACGCACGATGCACTGAGTCGCCATCCAGGTAACTTGCGTCATGACGATAAACTTTTGCAATGTGTCTGCCTTGCTTTTGTCATTAATCTTGGGCCGTGGGATTGGAATAAAATAACCCAGCTTTGCCAGCTGCAGAACGCCATTCACAGATAGTCTCAGGCTGCCGGATAGCGGGGTTCCACGTGTTGCACCGCGTAATGTAAAACGTTCAATCTTCCTCACGTTGACTTCTAACCCACCCATAATGACAAAAAAGCCATACTTAATATCGAAGCAGGTATCCTGTGGAACATCAGCTAATGTCAGTTAGAGGTAAAGGCTCTCAGGAATCACTTCGCTATCCTCGGACCTATCGTTATCTTCATTGTGCATGCCAGCACGCTCAGCATCTATTCGCTCCCGCCAAAGGCATGTCAATTCTTTTGAAAGTCGGCGAGCATCAAGAAACTGGGATGATGCGAGATAAAGCACAACCTCCGGGGCAATGAGACCGATCAAAACCCATTTTAGTTTCTCGCGGAGCATCGCCATGGCTTTTGTGTCGCCTGGTACATTCAAGTGAAGCGCGGTGTAAATACACGCAACCAATGTGATAATGCAGCTCCAGAGAATCGTTGTTGTCCCACGAACCTCGGGACTGCCTACCCAGGAGGGAGCTCGAATCGTCCGCAACGCAGTGAGATTCCCCTGGTTGTCCAGAAGCTTCTTTTCCAGATATCTCAATCCGTTTTCCCCCTGCCACATGCCACCGTCATTGGAAGTCATGGCCGCTGAGAACCCGGGTCGAGAAGGCGTAATGAAAGCGACAGAAAAGTTGAAAGAAGATGAATAACCTGTTGTCAGCTGTGAGGGAGGGATGGGGTTTACTATGTATCCGCCAAAAGGACTACACAAGCCACAAAAGCCATGCAAAACATGATTCGTCTATTTAACGTCCCCTGTAAGTCTAGACTGCTTTGCTGCCTCAAATATATCGCTATACCTATTGTGTAACATCTGTAATTGGGGCTGCATTTCGTGGCAGGGAATGATGGGTAAATATTGTTTTAGCTAAGGGGAAGGGCTGATGTGGCGTTTAAGAGCGCCTAGTGTTGCACTGGGCGTGCTTGTGACATTTAATTGCGGACAGGCTGCTATGAATCGGAGCTCCGCTTCATACCTTAGGTAGTCATCACCACCGCTAGTGATCCAGGGTGGGTTCGAGGTGGTGGTCGATCAGAGCATCCGTGTGGAAACGTGAAATTCTTGTGTTTCTTGGTCGCCGCACTAGCTTGGGCGATGCGAGGGACTCCCCGGGGCGTCAGAAGAATTGGCCGCTGATAACCTAAGAGACGAAATTAGTTAGTCAATTTATGATGCTTAAATTGGTCTTTTAGGCTGTTTATTTCTGTCAAGCTAAGCTTTAGGGGCCAACATTTCTGTTACCCACCTGGGACGATGTCCTCGTGAACACTGTACGTGTGCTGCGTGTATCCTGGGAATGTCAAATCAGGCTTTTTAATTTTCGCACAAAATATTTGTTTCATACCCTTGAAGTTGCGATGCCACTTGGATGGCTCTCGGTTGCTTTGGCTGCACCATGTTCGGAGGTACAGATTACAGGGTATGCTCAGCACCTGTCAACCTCTTGGCCCAGGTTGTTGTCAGCATCTTGTCTTTGCTTGGCTGGCATACGGATAATGATGGGTAAAGAAGGCAGATGATATTTTGGGGATGTAGAAATGATAGAAATTATTTGAAAGATATGCTGATGAAAGTACTGAGCTTTATTCTTTCGATGGGGTGATGAAAGGAAGCTGGAGCTGCTGCAGCGCAGAAGAAGTGGAGAGCTTGCTCTTGCTGCCTTGTTGCCTGAAGGTTCGGGCATTCATGCATACCCTGGGGGAAAGAAAATAAACAAACACATAAGTGGGCCTACAGTGTTATGATTTTGTCACCCTTCCCCTTTGTTGGTATTTTGGTTTCGGGATATCGCAACATCCACAATCAGCCCAAACCAGCCAACCGAATAACAGAAGATATGGCCCCTAAGCTTTAGTGCACGAAAATAAATTACCTAAAGACCTACTCTAAACTTGCCTAAGACGCCCCACTAATTTAGTCTCCACTATCCTCAGCGGCCAAGTTTTCTAATACCTACCCTGAGGTGACATGCTATACACAATTCATTCATTTATTCATTTTCCTGTCACTTTGCAGTATATTTTAAAGGGCATTCAATTTGAAAAGGCTGTGAGGATACGAAAGGAGTACCATTACGATGACTTTACTTTGTGCTTGTAGAGTTCTTTACTGGCGTCCATTGTTGGGTGAATTGAGAACCTGCAGCTACAATCAGAACCATAGCCGCATGGTGACAATGTTGCTCAATGTCACTCTCCAAACAGTTATTGTGCCAGGCTACAGAATAAAGATCGACATTATTAAGAAAATTAGGATAACTGTTACAATCACTGACCACCGAATCCACAACCAGTTGACACCTGAACGGTCAAAGGTTGATGACCATCCTTCTTCCCACCGACACAAGGACAGCCATGCTGATGATCCTCCACACCTTGTCCAACGACAAGAACATCCTTGTTCGCGCTTGAAGAGCAGACACAGACTGTACCAGCAAATGCTCCACCGTGGTCACTGTCCCCTTGAGGCTGATACCATGGCGGGAAATCAGGCAATGGATTCTTGGACACCACCTTTCCGAAAGGATTACCGCCATCCGCATAGTCAGATTCTCCAAACCCATCAAAGCGAATCTTCCAGGTCATTGGGAAAGGCACAAACTCATCCCAGGAAGGTGTGAGGTACGTGTCAGTCTTGGGACGAAGAACCTTGGGGGTGAAGATGGCCTTGGCCTTCTTAGTGTTATCCATGTTGTTTGCCTGTTCTTGAATCCACTTGACTCTTTTGCGCGCCATATAGTTGGCGTAGCCCTCGTATACGGGGTCGAGATTGATCTTCTTGAGATGGCCTTGTGTATCATGACCGCGGCGAGGGTTCCTCATCCGGGCGATGAACTTGATCATGGATGTCAATGAGATAGTCGCGAATCGCTGTGGTGAGAAAACGCCGTATTTGTCGGATATGTTGAGTTGACACATGAGAAACTCCGTCTTGACCTTGTCGGTTTCCACTTCTGCGATGGCCTCAGCCTGTTGATTGCTGTCAGTATCAATTCAGACACGTGGTAACGGGATATGCCATCTTACCATATCAAGAATGATCGCCTGTCCCTCAGTCAAGGTGACATCTTTTCCATCAAATGTGTATTGTCCGGCTCCCTCCTCTCGGACCTTACGGTAGATGGGTTGCTGAACAGTCAACTGGACCATCTCCTGAACAACCTTCTGGAGCTTCTCATCCGCCTCTGGATCATCACTGAAGGCATACTTTTGAACCTGGATCCATTTTGGCAGATCACTTGATGTCCTCTTACCCAACATCTTCTTCGGACGGCCATCGGCAGCGGCGTAGAGGTCCTTCATGAAACCATCCAAGGTTGCAGTAAACTATCTATGGTCAATTTTTGTCTTTGTTTACGAGGAGCTCTGGAACAACTTACCGAGACGACTGCGTTGTAGGCAAAGTCTAGACAAACGAGAAGCAGAATAGCGGCAGCCTTGCTCTGATCCTTCTCATATGCCAGAACCTCCTTCGCAACATACACGCCAAGATCATGCATAGCGTTACTCTTCTTCTTACCATAGAAAAGCGATGAGATATCCCATTGGTTAGCTTCCCATATGGTTCCCCGCAGAGTCAACCCAATCAATACCTCCATGGACTCACGGAAAGCCAAACGACGTTGCATCCATTTGGTTTCGTCAGCGCTGTATGAGAGGAAAACCTGACAGTTGGTGATGTGCTGGTAGATTTCGTTCTCGGCATAGAGACCCTTTGTCTCTGTCGGATCTACGACGAGCTTGTCACCGAAGCCAAGGAACTCAGCGACATAACGCGCGACCACAGGAATGGCAAAACTATAAAACTGTCAGTGGTGGCCACAATCCATGCGACGGAGGACTCACTCTCTTGTAGCATCAATTTGGAATGTCGATGTTGTCATTGAGATGGCCTCCCTTCTAATCATCTTCTTCATCAAATCGTTGAGATAACCTTTCAACGCCCCTTCGGCTTCCAAGACATACTGGTCTATCTTTTTCGAAAAGAGAGGCGCTTGTCTCTTGGGATCGACAACCTGTCTGACTACAGGTGGCAAGTTTGCTTGGTAGTAGTAAGCAGGGTTGGTGAACTTTCCACTGTTATCCTCCTTCAAGACCTTCTGGATGTCATCGTACTTGCTGAGGTACAACGGCTTCTCAGGCTTCTGGACTCGAGCTGCAACGACGGGCTTGTCATCATTGTGATTGACAGTCTCTTTAAACCAGTCCTTATACCCTTGAGCCTCTGCATATTTGGCGTTCTGCTCAGCTGTGAAGAAAGGATGGAAGAAGCGGATGGTGTTGGAAGGAAACCAGCCGGGGAAAGCACGCTGGAGTAAGCGATGGAACACAGAACTCTTGCAAATGTCGTTATTAGGTGTGACTTCCTTCATGCCCCACGAAGTCAAGGAGTTAGTGTTCCAATCAACAGTGTAAAAACGATCAGAGCGGACCAGCGTGATAGCATCTGAGAAGATGGCACTCCAAAGAGCAGAGCTAGACTGGCTAGGTCCCGGATCGAGACCCATCTCCGCATCAGATTCGCAAAAGATACCAGGATATAGCTCGATCTTATCGGGACTATCATAAAGATCCCTCAGAGCGTTCTGGACATCGGTGTTCTTGGTCACATTTTCAAACGAGGTGTGCCGTGGCAAGTCGAAGAATTCTCGGAAGTCGTTCAAGGTACCACACTGCCACTTTCGTGCTTGGATGATGCCCATGATCTCAACTGGCTTGAGACACTTGGGCACATTGCAGGGTCCAAAGTTGGAGATAGGGTCGTCCATGGACTTGGTGAGCGCATCAAGCATATCCTTGTCGTCAAAGAGGTTGGTGACGGGGTTTCGAACAAAATTCTTGAACTTGCTTCGCTTAGCCTTATCGCCGCCACCGGAAGTTGTGTTGTTGAAGGCAATGCCGCTATCAGAGCTGTTACCAGAAGATGCAGCTTGACCGTCTGTCCCCGGTTTATCCTCAGGAATTCCAAAGGTGACTTCCCAGGGTTCACGGATCTTGTTTCTCTCCTTGTTGCGGGCATCCATGGCCCGGCCCATCTTGACGTTCTCAATGAAATCAGGAAGAGACGTGTTCCTTGGGTCCTTGAACTTCATTACCTTACTCATAAACTCCTCGGTGTACTCCTCATCGTCGAGGGAGATGGCACAGTGGAAGCGATAGAGGAGGTTGAACTCAACAGTGACCTGGTTACCAAGTCCGCGAGTTGTCTTCTTCTGATCGAAGTCCGCCGTAGGATCGAGAGTGAAATTCGTGTCCATGGCATTGAACCCCATTAAACCTCTCAGATAGTCGTGGATGGAGATCTGAACATACATGCCGCAGGTGATGAGACGAGCAGTATGAAAGAGATCGTCATCTAGCTTTTTCCAAGCTGCAGTATGATCCTTTTTAAACTTCTCGCAGCTTGCTTTGAACGCAGCCACTTGAATTTCAGCCAGGTCAGAAGTCGGAGCTCGTTTTTTGATACTCTCGGCCTTGTCGGCGATGAGCTTCTCGAGTTGCTCACCCAAGGTGGCGAACTTGGTATAAAGCTCTCCAGCTTCGAATGCTTTGATGGCATCCGTAGCCTCTTGCCAGGCTTTGTCACGGTTTTCACGCTCTGCCTTCTCCGCTGGACTCTCATCCGGGAGCCAGAATAAGCGCGATGGTGGGTCCTTCGGTCGTGCGGCTTGGACCTTGTTCGAATAGTGCTCGTAGTCCTTGCACATCTGTTGAACCTGGGGCGGGAGAGGCTGGTCGCGTTCGGGAAGGAGTGCTTTGACCAAGGAAACTAACTGAGTCCCCTCGAACTTGGTGGGAACCCTGAAACGACCATTCTCGTTGATTCGGTACAGTTGTCTTGCAGCATAGTTATGATACCGGTTATACATAACTAATATGATGCAGACACCTGGTGGCTGACGAAGTAGACGATCCTCGGCAAATGTGTCAGGCTTCAAGAGTCCAAATCCATACTTATCGTCTCGAACCTTTCTCTGCATCTCATCGGTGTATCCATACAGAGGCGAAAGATCGAGATAGGATGAGCTATCCGAGATGTTCTTATCATTGTCGTTGGTTCTGAAGATATCATGGATAATGATAGTGGCGTGATAGATCAACATGGAAGAAAAGCCAGACTTGCTCGGTCGGCCCTTGTTGCGAGCCATCAACTTGTCAAAGATGTCCGATGGATCAGGAAGGGCACCAAGAGGGGCTGTCTTTGAGGGGACTGTCTTAGCGTAGGGAGCACCAGCCTGACCAAGATGGGGGTTGAGGGCACTATTGAACTTTCCATCAGCAGTCCTGTACTGGAAGGCGTCGCCGAGATATGTCAGTGGTGCTATAAATGTTGTTAATATCAGCGGTAAACAGCTCGGGGCAAACGGCTTACAGTGCAGCATCGCGTCATACTTCGTCTTTACTTGCTGGTTGATGATCTCCTGTCGCTTGGCACTGTTGTTGGCCAGAGCACCTCCGATGAGTGCAACGCTTGGTCCCTGATATAACTGTCAGCAGTACTCTCAACGTGTTACAATAGACGTACGTCAGGGCTTCCCCTCAGATACGTGTCGATGGCGGTAACGACAGCTGGCCAGTTCCTGGGATTGCCTAGAACCCTCCTGATATCATCCAACAAGCCGACTGTAGAGACAGTAGGGTCCTTTGCAAGTTAGCAGAATTTTGAAGGTGTGTCATGAAGGACTTGCGTTGATTAGTTTGTCTCCATGGAACTTTGCATATTCTTCCATCTTCGCCTTGTCTCTAAGCTGGAGGGTAAGCTCCATCAGTTCCTTCTCCTGTTCCCCCATGTGAGGATATCCCGGATGGAAATGGCCATTCTGTGAGTGGCCATTCATATTGATAGGTGGGTTGATTGAGCAATTGGAATATGATGAGCTCCTTTCATGAAAAGGATGCGAATGAGATTTAAGGAAAGATAGGGATGGATACGACGTTATATGTAGAGGTAAAGAGAGTCTCAAAGAGGGCCGTTTCTTGTTGTAGGTGATTGCAGGGCCATCGGAGTTTGACTGTATACTAATCTTGTAAAAACATGATAAAATTACTATGAATAGGCTTATGCCAGGATACTTCCCTTCGTATTGAGAACATGCGTCTTCATTCCTTCTATTCTAAGGTGATGCAGCTTGCATGTGACGTGGCTGAGATAACGAAGTCTTCAATTCGTCGCTCTGGCATTTTTGTAAAAGCCACGTTGTGTGCAATCCCATTCTGGAATATAATAAAGGTTTCAGTATCGAACCATGGGGATGAACTGGATGCAGAAAGGGTATTCCAAGACAGAGTTTGCAGCTGAAAGACGGGGATGCAAAACAGCGGATACCCTAACCGTTGAGCCAGTCGTGTAGTTCGGTCACATTCCCGGTTTACGCCTATTTCCCTTTTTGTCCAAAAGCTTCTGAGTACGGCCCGCCGTGTGCTAGAGGCTCTATGTTATTGAAACGGGATCAATCAGGTCATTCTGAAACAAGGTTTGCGGCTGAACGAGGAGGGGGAGACGCCACGCAGCTTGGTAGACCGTTGATAGACAGTCTTCATCACATTCCTCACTTGGACTACCAAGCCTCAAATTATCAAAGATGATTGTGGTTGGCTGAGGTTTCAAAAAGCTTTGTTCTACACTAATTTGGGTGAAAACATCCCTGAAGGGTCTGTTGATCCGAAACTTACTTTCTCAGCTCGTTGCAGTCAGCGGGGTAAAACATGACAACTCATAAGCACTGTATTCAACTATATGTCTTTAAATAATATGCAATGACATGGAAGAAATAGACAAGCTGGCGCTACTGAATGAAGGGCATTATCGGCTTGGTTGATGTCTTATGCTGGGAATGTTCGCGTGGCGTAGCACAGGATTTTGGAAATATGCGGCATTCAAGTGGGCGCCACGCATGCATACTGCAACAGGAAGGGTCTCGACCTATCTGATATGCGATTCAGTTGATATACCTTCTCTTGCTGCAACCAATCTTTCCATCATATCATCCATCCGCTCACAAACTCAATTGCGAATCATTCTCTCAAACTTACCCTTTCTCCAAGTTACCGCAATGTCTTCTTCACTCACTGTTGGTCAGTGGGCGGCAGCACCCGCAAACGCCAGTAGAAGCCCATGTCCTGTTGTCAACGCTCTCGCCAACCATGGTTACCTTGAACGGAGCGGAAGAAAGATCTACATGAAGGACCTCAACGCTTCGATGCGACATGTCGGCATGAGCCCTCTCCTCGGTTCCGTTTTCGCCATCCCAACCTACTTTGAGTATCATGATCCTTCCAAGGGATATACCAAGAAGCCCATCAGCAGCTGGCAGAGGATCTGGCAATTGATCAAGAACCCATACTCCTTCTTTGATTATTTCGGCTGTTGGAATGCCAACCAAACCGTTGACGGCAAGAAATATCTCAATCTTGAGAATCTCGCTGCTCATGGTGCCATTGAGCACGACATCTCTCTATCTCGTCGAGATGTGGGCCAGAAACAGGGAAATAACGACCCCCAACCCGACTTGATCCAAGACATGCTGAAATACACTGATAATGGCGAAACTATGTCGATTGATGATCTTTCATACTTCATCAAGGCTCGCATCGCACAGCAGCTCAAGGACAATCCAGATCTGGTTTATGGACCGGCTGAGCATCAGATCAACTGCGGTCAACTCGCTTTGATGATGGGCTGCTTCGGCGACGGAAAGACAATTCCTGTCAAGTATGTCAAGGCTATCTTTGAGGATGAGAGACTTCCTGTGGAAGAAGGTTGGAGCAGGAGGTTCTGGTGGACCATGGGCCTTGTGGAGTTCTTTGGAGCAGTGAAAAACCTGGTCAAGAAGGTCGCACTCGACATCTAGTCACATCTTTATTTCCTTTCTGTCTTTTGGGCTCTGCATTTCGTGTTTATAATGTGTATCTTAATAACCTCTTTTTTTGAAAGTACTTTTGCAGATGTATTTTGGAATGCTATATCTATTATCCAAAACGATTCTTCTGTCCTAATTCTGCTGACTGTCTTATGTCAGATATCTGCTTGGTTTCTCTCTATATAAACACACAATTGTCACAAAGCCTTGGCATCATGACTTTGCTTGACAGTGGATTGAAATTCGTGGCAGTTCACGAGTGTTCGATTGCTTCAGCAGTATCCCATACGTGCAGTAGCGAATACTATCTTGCCGATCAATGCCCATTCCGAACGCATATTAAACGTTAAGGCCTAGAACGTCAATCTTCTCAAGTAGGCTTGCAGCTCTGCAACTATGGCACATTCCACCTGAGGGCTGTGGAAGTTTAAGGGTAGCTTGTCAGCCAGCCACATCTAACCACTCATCAATTCCCACGTGCCAGAGCGGAAACGTTGAACTAAACTGAGTTCCATCCTTGAATCCAATGACACGAGACTAAACCTTGTCTATGCTTGCATCGACTGATTATCCACTGATAGGCTTAACATCTTGCGTGCAAGTTATCCAATGTTGTCTTGTCAATGTTGCTTCATATCAAATCTGCACTAGGGTTGTCAATATTTTGCGGCCCATCGGAGAAGTCACATGCCTGGAATTGCCAATACGTTCAGGCGTTCCGTTCTCCCTAGCTGTCGTGAGCATAGTTTCACTAAAGCCGTAGCTGAAATTCCTCAAAGAGGGGTGTCAGCCGCCGTCAAGTTGAAAACAGCCTGCAGTCGCCAAGGCCAACGAAAAAGGTGATATTAGACCATTCTTGAGATCGCCACAAACATCTAGACCCATGATGGTATTCAGAAGTTGAGAAGCTTGAGGCTTCATTTACCTGACCTGCCCCTAATCTCACTCACACACTTCCTTCATATAAACCTACCATTTGTTCAGACATTACTTATCTAATTACTGTTCGCTTGCATCTCATCGCAAACACTACTATAATCCGTATAGCTACGCCTGTCATTGCTCCCTAACATCTACACACCATGGCTCTCCTTCAAACCTATCTCCCTGCCCTCAAAGGCATCGCCATCGCTGGCAGTCTCATCAACGGCGGTACTATGACATCAGGCTATCGTCTTCTACCCTCAATCTATCCAACAGTACAAAATGCTCCCAAGGACGCCGCGAAGCAGTGGGAGTTCTTCTACTGGAACATGTCCGCCACCGTCCCCTTGATTGATCTCACCACTTTCATTACCATTGGTACTATCGCCTATACTGAGTACAAGGAAAACAGCTCTGCCCTTCCCTGGAAGATTTGGGCTACAGCCGGGGCTCTTATGCCGCTTGGGTGGATCTGGGTTAGAAAGGTCATGCTCGTGCCTTCCAACCAATTGCTCGCTATAGCCGATGCAAAGTCCGGCGAGAGCCAGCCATTGAAAGCTACCTCTCAAAATGTCATGGATCTCTTACGCGAGTTCAATTCTCAGATGGCTTTGAGAATGATGTTCCCTTGGGTTGTTGGTGGACTTGCTATGTGGGCTACTCTGGGTCTCTAAACTTCGAACACTTGAGGGCACGGCACGATAAATACCTCCTCGTGGGAGGGGCTATAGCAACTTGGCATCAATTCCATTCTCTGATTTTATCACTCTGCCTTCCTCTCTACATATGATGCCTTGTAATGCCAAAGTCCACACTTCATGTTTTCTCTAGACTATGCTGACTCAGCTTCCTATTGACGTATCTTGCGTCCCCCATCTCGGGGCTGGGGCTCGTCCCCCGAGGACACTGGTTTGGTATTTCTCATATCGTTCACTGATTAATGTTAGCATAGGTCTTCTAATCCTCCCAGATTTCCATGAAATGCGTAGTTATACCCGGAGGATTGTGTTACATACGTCTCATGATGTAATGTTTCGCTTCTGAGCTGTCGAGAGCTCTATGGGCTGTGTAAATGAAGTGAGTGCAATCCCTTGCAGGGTAGTGGGTTCTTCTTGTAGGTTCACAGTGTGAGACGGGAGCCAAATTGAGACTGGAATTGGAGCTACAGACTTTCATTAAATACCACTCTTGCATGAGTAATTGCCACGAATGGGAGGCATGCTTCGTGGTAGGGATGGCCAATGTGCAAGTGTTGACTGCCATTCATGCATCTCATGAGGGCCAAACCAGCCAATCTCCTGCTGACGCGGCGCTTACCCCGATGAGGAGCCAATAACCTGAAGACACGATGCGAGGACTATGTTCTTGATGTTCGGTCATGTGAAAGACTGACAGAAGACAATTGCTTTTGTTCTTCAAAAACGACCTTCTCTTATATCATAGGCCCTGAAGAATGTAACTTGCATCACATAAATCACTGCATCGAGGCGTTAGTCTCTTTCGTCAAATATTCACATGTTCTTAGTCTTCCTCAATATCTTTCAGGGCCTCCAACTCCTGCTCAACCTTTTCCCATAGCCCACCAATACGATACGCACAAAGCCACGTATTCTCGCTCATATCCTTTCCAACAATAACAAATCCCTCAGGAAACTTGAATGGAATTTGGCAATGTCCGATATACGACGCATACAACGGTGTATCCCGAGGCTCTACAGTCGCTGCAGAAAAGTCTGCGGAGAATAATTCCGCTTTCGTCCAATTGGTATACGAAATCTGATACATGTTTCCATTGCCAAAAAATACAGGTAGAGGTGCGACTGAGTCTAACACCATGGCTTGGTACGCTTCTACCTGCTCTCGTGTCCTCTGCTCGTCCAGTGCGGTGCGCAACTGCATTGCTGTTTCTTCTGTCGGCTTTTGCTTAAGGTCTTTCGCACGAAGCAGCAAGTTTGCAAAACCGAAACAGTTAGAGATGTGTGGTTTGTCTGGCGAGAGGAGATCCATCTCTAGTGACTTTCGAAGTTACATGCCGATTTGAATTGTTACAGGACGATCCGAATCAGGCCGGAGATGAGCAATGGCGATACGCGACCACCAAGCAACTAGTACATCATTTTCTGTAACGAAGGGGTCCTCAAAACCAGCATCAGAAAGCTCTTTTAGTGCAACAGCTCGAAGTCGCTTCAGGAACCAACCAGGTATACAGACCATACGAGTCTCCTTCTTTCCAAGAGCAAGGCTGTATCCGTTCCAAGCAGCATATGTGAGTAACGATGCAGTCGTCATGCGTTCATTAGCAAGTTTATGCGGTTCTTTGGGATGTTTTCCTAAATCAGACAATGGGTCATTGTCGTATCCTTGTTGTTCAGGTATTTCCAGCCCCTTCATCACGCGAACCCATCCATCCAACAAGCCTTTCATTCCGAGGGCATCGCAGGCGATATGCAACCAGTGTAATGTAACGAGCGTTGCATCCTTGAAAGAGACCACGTGAAGACCGAGAATGGGTTGATCTGTGTAGAGATAATCGTTGATGGAGGTGGGACAACCGGGGCCGCAGGCGAGGTCTACGGTTTCTTCCTGATCACCGACAATTGCAGGACGAGAAGATGGTTTGGGCAGTCTGGATGCGACGGGATGGTCATCCTTTGCGATCTCGGTGAGGTTGACGTGTGTGAACCCAATGGCTGGTCGTTCTTTGGTGAAGTTTGCTGGGATATGGTACTCGAGGTAGCCATCCTCCTGCAATCATGTTAGTCTGGCCAATAGAGTTGATACCAGGAAATGTCACCTTTTTCCTCAATCGTCCCCCCAACTTACGCCAAGTCCTCTGCGAAACCAACTTTTCAAGACTTTCTTGCAACTTCTCCGGATCAAGGACATCGTCGAATACTTTAAGATTGTACAATGCGATCCTTCTGTATAAAGGACTGTCATCCCAGACATGTAAAGGGATGACTTCATCAGTTGCTATCCGCGCAGGAGCGACAGGACTGCTGAAGAACAACATGGCTTGAGACGCGAATAACGTTTGCAGGTCAAAGGTGGAGGCTCAGGTACAAAGACCAGGAAGGCTACAGATAATAAGTGTCGCGAATGACCCGCTTAAATGGGGCGGGCGATGTTACTGTAATGGACAACATCTAAACGGACCAGTATGAGGTCCTCGTCCAGCTCTAAACCCTGTTCCCCGTGATGGATAACGAGAATGACAGGCAGGTCCACGCCGTTAGATGGCCACAGCGTTGGGTTGAACACCGGCTTCCAATCCTGCTTTCCAATTACCTTCAGTCTAACTGACGAATAGCATACACATCCAGGAAGTCCCTCAAGCACTTAAATGCCTTATCATGATACAATTATGTTTCGCATAAGCCCACTCCTGATAATGTCCCGTATCGCTACTCCCTCCTAGCCATATAAGCCGTTAGTTTTTCTGGTATCCCCAGTCTGATCTGAATCAATGACCAAGTATTGACAAACTTTTGTAATGCAGCTGAGCCTAAGCCGTAATACGTTACTGATCGAGACCTCATGATAAAGTTACGGGTTGTCAATCTGTCGGCTCCAATTCCATCATCGTTAACTTGCCCGAAGGACAGGCAAAGGCTACCCTCGAGCCATGAGTATCTACAGCCAAATGTCGGTACTCCGGAGGAATCCAGATCATGCGTTCGTTGTCTCGCATAATCCATTCCCTATCGATGGTCATCCCCCATCCAATGCGGGTTGCTTTTTCCTCCATGCCCTCCTCACCAAGCCCAATCGTACCGAACCGTGTCGGTATCTTGCAGCTGATGTCAGTCGAGTTCGGCAAAGAGTATGAGGAACCTTGTGATTTCGGAAATTCAAGTTCGATGACAGTTTCCGTTTCCAGGAATTTCATTATATGAAATGTATTGGGCCGTTTGCCGATTAAAATCCATTGCGTGCCCGGAGAAAAGGCGACAAGTTTAGAGCGACGGTCGAGTTGATAGTCGTACCGGTCCCACTCAGGGAAATTGCAACTCAACATTGTAATCTTCCCGCTATTAGGGCTGTAGGCCATGTTCTTAAAATCATCTGAAATGGCAGCCTCGCTTTCATATGGTACTTGGTGTATGATTCGATCCGAAAGAAGCTTTTCTGACGGCAGACTTTCAGCTAGGTCATAGACCTTCAATGTCCTTGTGTATTCGTCCTCAAGGACAGGACGGTGAACTAGTGCTATACGCTGGCCATCAGCTGCGAGAAAGATATGCTCAGGACGCTTTCCAATGGCCAAATTGCGAACCTGCTTCCCCGTAGTTGTATCCCAGATTGTTAGGTAGTCGTCTATCCCTGCCACTGCTAGTAATCCGTCGTCTGGAGTGAAGCTCACCAACCTGTGGCTTGAAAAGCCTCTTGAAATGAGACGAGCTGTGCCAAAATCTGAGTCCGCGTACCAGATCTTGATACTTTCTAGCCATACATCCGTGATCACAAACTTTCCACCCGGGGAAAAGCTGATCGCCCTTATGTTATTGGATTTGTCTTTGCGGAAGAGAGAGTTTGTCGGTTCAGGTGGCAAAATTGAAGGCGAGTCGTGACCCCGAATCTTTGCCTCGCAGATACTCGACAGATCCCACACCTTGAAAGTTTTATCGAGACTGCCCGACGCCAGTTTTTGGTTTGCGTGTGACAACGATAGGCATGCGATGTAAGCAGTGTGGCCTCTGAGAGTACTGACATTTGTCCCTGTATCATCAAATATCTTAATACAGCCGTTACCACCAGCCACGATGATCAGCGTTCCATCTGCCGACAGAGAAAGGGCTGTCGCCTGCTCCCATATGACTAGTCCCTGTGTCCACTCTTCCGTGGCATCCAAGTCCCAGACTTGAACATCGGATCGTTCTGACACGGCGATTCGACGGCCGTTAGCTGAACAAGCGAGGTTGACAGTGACATAGTTTATGCTAGGCGAAGCCTTTTGAAGAATATGTTTGCGATAGCCTGTGGTCGCGTCCCAAATATTCACGCTATCCGTGTCCGGACAGACCGAGATAATGTCTCCTTCGGGAAGCAGTGTGGTATCAGGAAAGCTTGCTACAGCGTCCTTTAGATGAAAGACTTGCTGCTGAGTCTTCCAATAGAGTACAGTAATATCTTTGTCCTCCACAATGACGAGCCTTTCCCCACATGGCATGAAGAGAACCTGCCGGCAAGGGTATACAAACTTCTGCAGTGATTCAAACCCCCCTGTCTGGAAAATGCCAATCACGCCTTCCTCAACCTCGGCAGCTAAGAGGTCATTTTGCAATGAGAACACTGGTGCGAATCCATGATGTGAGATGAAATTCATTGGCACTTGGAACGTAAGGTCGCCTGAGACCGTTTCATAGACCTCAGAGCCATAGTCGTTTTTGACAGCCAGAAACTTGCCATCGGTAGAGTAAGCGACGCTAAATACATGTGAGCCGAGATATAGAGATTGATCGTAAGGCTCCCACTCATGAGGCATCTGCGGCTTGGATGTGATCCAATTCGGTGTGTGGCTTTCAAAGGTTTCCCGAATATAACTTCGTTGGGGACTGAAGATAAGGGCAGATACATATACCTGAAGAGGGGCTTTCTGGATAACGGGCTTGAAATTGTAGATAAATCGACGAGAGTCCTTGATGAATTGCGCAAAGTCGGACATTTGCTGAATCATCTGGCCTTGAGTCAGCTACCGATTGGAAAACGTTAAAGGCAAGAACTGTACCGGGATAGATTCTAACTCCAATATGGTTTTGACAGCGACGGACATCTCGTGAAGAAGACTGAGGGCCTCTAACAAGTATAGCAAACCTTTTTGAAGGAAGCCATAAACTCTCTCAAGGTGCTGTTGATTTTGTATATGTTCAGCATCTGAATCAAGGAGATGCTTCGCCCAATACAAGCAAAGGTACTTTCTTGAGTGCAGTGGATCGGGATTGGGAGGGCTGACATCATCTATGAGAGTTCCAGGAGATCTCAAGTCATAGAGGTCTTCGCGGAGTACACTTTCCATACATTCAAGTGAACGTAGGAATATCTTCAAATGCTGATGCCGTATACCACGAGCAAAGATCGCTTCATTGCCTTCATCAAGAAGAAATTCCTTGGCTGACTGATGAACAAAGAATATTGCCCCATTTTGACAGCTGATGAAAGAGCCACAGTAGTCAACAACCTCTTCGACGGCATCTTTGTCATAGTTCTCCATCAAGGGAATCAGACGTGTTATCTCAGCCGCTCCAATGGGGCGATAAGCCACGCAGGCTAAGGCGAGGATTTCCTTCAGTAAGTCGGCCTCGTCCGATTCTTTTATTCGTTCCAACATGTCATGGTAAAGAGACTTGAGGCTTTGAGGGAAGCGACGAAGTTCGTCCATCAAACACGGTTTGCGAATATTTGATTGCCGCAATCTTTTGCAAACGAGGGATACCCATAAGAATGTGTTGTCAGCGTGAGACTGCATGTAGTCAAAGACTTCTTGCTGAAAAATTGTCTCTTTTCCCCGTTTCCTTGCTAATTCATGGACCTGTGTGGTAATGTATGAGTTGACAGCTGTAGCGACATCTTGATCTTGTTCATCAAGGTTGAGCGAAAGTAGGCCTTTGGCATCTGCAAGCTCGTGGCCTATCTCAGGCCAGTCACGGCTCGAGACAATCCACTTGACGTTGGATAATGTAGAGAGTTGAACAATGAGATTCGTGAGGTGCGACCTGTCGATTTGACACTCGTCGAGAGCGTCGATGACCAAGATTGTGTCATGCAAGCTTGAGTCCTGCAGCATCTCTTTTAGGATATCCTTTAACCTGATACTACCACTACCGTTGAAAAGCCTGTCTTCTAGCTTATCGTAGTGGGCGCGGATAATGCTGATCAAGGATGGTTGGTAATCGAGTAGCATATAAATCAGACCTCGAATGACAGCATTGTAGCTGGACCTATCCTCCTGTCGAACATTTGCTTGGCAAAGAAAGAATGGAAGAGGTCGTGGTGTTTTAGCCAGCTCATCTAGAAGTCCAAGGACCAGCATAGTCTTCCCCTTTCCAGGTAAACCATTGATCCAAAGGACTCTGCTCTCAGAGTCATCGAGGAATTCCTTGTACTTAGGATTTCGGAGAATCCAGGCGTACGAATCGAAAAGGGGCTTTTCTTTCTGTTCTTGCATTCTCTCCTTGTCGTCTCGGGGGTCTGTTATGAGTAGAGATCTCAGACACTTTTTGTCGTCATCGCTCTGCTTATTCGTCTCAATCAATCGAGCATGCTCCCTCAAGACGTTGTAAATATCAGCAAGAACCTGCTCTTGTGAGACTGCACTCTTTTCCATTCCCTGCAATCTTGATTTGACCTCCTCGCTGTTGTATTGTTTGATGTCGTCTCGTATCTGAGTCTCTGCGTCCTTTACTTCTTTAAGCTTCTCGGCCCAATCGTCAAGCTTGACCGCGTCCCTTAGAATGATCAGTGCCCAGTTTCGATAATAGAGACACGCGCTTCGCATCTGGAACAGGAGGAGCTTCTTGTAAAAGTCGATGACGTGGGTCTCGAGAGTAGTCCTCAGAGCGGTGGATGAAGAGCTTGACGTGTTCTCGTTCAGGACCAGATCAGCCAAGTTCCAGTACCACTCCATCCTCGATAGAACACGTACGATCCCCTTTCGGTTGAGTCCAGGTTCTTTCATGGGGTTAGATAGTATCTGCAAGATTGTTAGCATTGGCTTTCAGAAGAGGACCTCAACAATACCTCTAGACCTAGGCCAACCCCTGCCCACACAACACCAGCTTCAGGTGAATACTTGACGGCTTTATCTACCACTCCCTTGATGTTGTCGACAATCTGAATTACAGATGAGACAGATTCTTTACGTTCTGCCTGACGTTTGGATCTCTCAAGACCAGTATAAATGAGTCGCCACATGTTGCTTGACCCAGTGGCTTTAGATTGTTCTAGCTCCTCAAGCTCTGATGGTGCTGTTTTATTGTCCCAGTCTTTCTGGACGTTCATAAGGATCTTCTCGTAAGCTTGAACGATATCGGGCTCTTTCTTTTCGAGCGCAGCGTAGGCCGCATTCCATAGTCTACCCGGTATGCTGGGTGGTGTGTCTTCCGTGTCAGAGGAAGCTGTAGGAGGCAATGGCGAGGACGCTGAAGGTAACCCGGAAACCGATGAATTGATCCCTTGTGTGATTTCAGAATCACCTGGGATAGTGGCAGAGCCGCTCACATGATGCTGGATAGTCGGAGATGGCGCTGTGACGGGCCGCTCTGCAGAAGAATCATCCCTCCTATGTCGCGAACGCACCTTTTTTTTCAACTTGGAAAACTGCTTCATTCTCCGTTTTCCTGACACGAAATGGATATAGAAAGTGGAAGTGGAATGAGGCCAATTCAAACATGAGGGGATGGGAGGATGTGCCACTTTTCATTGAATTTTGCAACCAACAGGAAATCCTTGATGGCAGCTGAAACTTGCAGGCATACGCTACGTGGCAAGTAACCAACGGTGCCCTTTAAAAATGGAGATCACTGTATTTGGGAGCTGATTGGCAAGGATCTATCTTCAGCAGGCTTGGCATTTTGATATATAAAGGCTGCGTCTTTATACAGCCTTAGCATCATAGATTCGATACTATCCTATCAAAATGGTCAATGATGAATACAGGGCTCTTTGTGAGTTTAGTTGATTGCAGATCTTCAATGCATTTCCTTTCAACCTTGAAAATTAACAATCAGATAGACTAGCAGCTGGCAATTGGCGACTCTGGAGAACTCCCGTGTAATTGAATAAATTTATAACTGATGATCGTAGAGTTGACGGACGTAGATGAGACCGCATATTGCATTAGAGGCATCGGTCATGATGGCTTAAAGTATATATATATTGTGTTTTTTTTTTCAATGTGCAACCTTGATCTACCTGCAAGGAGATATAGCATGGGTTGAAATTAAAAAGCAGATGAGAACACAGCTTAAATAGGCTTCGGACCTTTGGACAAGATGGACAAACTCGTCGATGCCACATGAATCACATTTTCTTCCACCCCGTGGCTGGCTGAATGCTTCTTCTGGCAGCGTGAAGTCAAGAATGGCTCAATGTATCGAGCCTTAAACCATTAAGATTTTGGATATAAAAGGATAGCTCTTCCCGCTTCATTCAAGATAATATTTCAGTCTTATGACAACCAAACCAACTTTGTTCAACTCACTTCCACATTCATCTACTATACTCTGTCCCGAGATAAGCATTCATAATGCCCAACGTTTTCAGGATCACCGTAGAGAATAACTCTGGTACCCCCCAGAGATATGCTCTCTTCAACGAGGTTCCCGACCTTGATTCTTCAGTAACCTCCAAGGTTTGGAACAACGCTCTAAGCGTTGCCTACACGGGGGCTGGGTCCTCAAATACCTTCGCCATCTCCTCGCAATTCTTCGGTTGCGTTGGTTCCTCAAGCGGGGACCCTAGCCATGACGATGCTCCCGTGTCTGTTTCCAACGCCACTGAGGTCGAGATTGGTTCCACTGATCTTCAAGTGAACCCAAGAAAGGGCACCACTCTCAAGATGGATGTTATTAATAGGGCACCCCAGTTCACTGGCAAGGCCGTTCCTGGTGGCAACGTGGAAGCCTTTGAAATTCAGACAGGTGCTGGAAATGACGAGAACCAGTTCACGTTCAACAATGCCAGGTACAGTAAGTCTCGACCTCAGAACAATCAGTATTGGACAATTCTAACCTGTCGATCATCTTTCAGACGGCTGGGTCATTGGTCTTGCAAAGATTGTCAACGGAAAGACTGTTCCTGCTGCCACTATCATACCCCAGCCGAACTGCAGCTACCAAATCAAGCCCGTCAACACATGGTACATTATCAGAGGTTCCTACCAAGCTGGCCAGGTCTGCAACGCCGAGATGTCTAGCCTTCAAAAGGCCACCTTCGACTTCACCAACTCTTCAAATGCCAGGGTTGTCCACACCCCTGATGGAGAGATAATTACGCAGAACTCTTCTTTCTAGGACCAAGCTCAGTATACTTCTCTGCTCGGCCGCCTTAGCGGTTATTCCATCAGAGACGAGCAATTAAAGTCGGGGCTGTGAAAGATAATACAACAGTTCTAATCAATCTATTGAACTCAGCCCGTCATGTGTCAGTGCCAATCCTAACAATTGCGTATGGATATTACGATAAACCAAGCAGAGATCCTGCTGAAGACAGTCCACCATTAACGGATTTCTATCACATTCTCGGCATTGGTTTGCCTCACCTTCTCTCCTGTTGATGCAGATGTAACTGCATGTCGTGTTTGTCAACTTGGATACACCGAGATAAGCTCATCGGTTTAGCGAGCTACCCGGTAGCCTTAATTAACACTCGAGACTTTCTTTACTTTCATATTCCTCTAGCTCCCCCATGTGAAGTGTCCCAGAAACCATTTTGAGTTATGGGGGAGTACCTTCAATAAAGCCTGGCATGTCGCTATAAGGCAGGAGATATCAGTGTACGAATTAGAGACAAGTTGATTAACTGTATGTACTGTGGACTGCCTCTGATAAAGACCCGTAGCTTCAGTGTAATATGTACATGTCGAAATACTGAACAGTAACATATGGGCTCGGCCACAACTGGCACATGCCAACCCCAATTTTGAGCTGGAGTTTGGCAAGGTCGAATCCAATGCAACTCAGCTTGACTTATCAACTACTTCAAGTTTCCCAATACTTATCTAACATGTGCCAACCTTCTTGGGCTCGCAAGCGCCGTTTTTCTTGTCACAGCCGTTGTAGCCCTGGCACTGAACCTTGGGGAAACAGTTGTTGGAGTAAGTAGCCTAAACTAGTCAGTCATATTCATCCAATACCGGCACGACAGTTACACATACCTTGTCACCGTAGTTGAGATTAATACCCATAAGCTCACCACCATTAACAGCAGTGGTTCCCTCCATGTGCACGGTGCGTCTGCAGTTACCACTGCAATTACCACAAGAGCGGTACACTTTGCCGTAGTCATTAGCATAGAAGTTAACGATGTTCACGTGACCACATCCATTGTGCTGGATGATCTTGTCAGCGGCCTTGTAAGCACCACCGCCGATGATGTTGGCTGTGCCGCCGCCCTTGATGGAGATGGCGTCCTCGCAGACATCCTCAAACCACACAAATTCAAGCGTGCATGATCCCTTGCAGTAGACGCCTTCTATCTGGTTGGCACCAATGATGACGTTGCGCAGCTTCGCACCCTCTTCAAGGACGAAAACAGTGTCTTTCTCACCTAGACATATCATCAGTTTATGAAGGAAGCGACAGATAGACACGGGGGATGCTTACCGCCTTCAACCTGGCCGGTACATCTGACACCACGGTCGTACTTGACCCACCCAGCGTCAAAGGTCTGACCTCGGGCGATGTACTGAGGAGCGCTGAGGGTCTTGGTGCCAGTGTGCTTGGGAAGACCTCCGCTGTAGCCGAGACAAGCAAGTGTCGATGGGACGGCAGCGAGGATAGTGGCGAGAGTTGAGAAATGCATGATGAAGATGACCGAGATTTACAGTTGGAAATATCAGATGAATCTGAGACTCCAAAGTGGATTCTGAAAGGAAATAATACGGCCTTTTATGATCTTCACCTACCACCCTTTCTATTCTTCTAAGGGTCTTGGCTTGAAATTCTTTAATCGTATTCCCTGCCACGCCAAGGCTACACTTGTCATTTGCCATCAGTGGTGCTGGTGGGACTCCCAGTAGGATGGTACCCTTGAAAGAAATCCCTCCATTGGTATGCCCGATGAGTGTAGCATTATCTATTGAGTGTGTCAGTCAAAACCAGTTATTGGTGGAAACAATTGTGGGCTATCGGTTGAAGCTTGTCTTTATGCTTGAATCAGCTCCGACGCTCCGGTTTCCAAAAGGGGCAGGTGACATATGATTGGAGAAGAGTATTTAATGGAGATAGGTGCGCTTGAGATGACTACCGACTTGATCCTTGGGAAACACACAGAGTCACATCTGCTCTTTTATCATGCAGATATTTACCCTGGATGCGGAAGTCGGGTTGGATTTTGCAACTGGTGATATCTGGAACAGCCTTCTTCATCTTCCTATGAACGTCAGAGCCTACAATACTCTTTTCCGGCCATGCTTCATGATGAAATTCTCACGATAACGGATAAGAACACAGGAATTTGGTGGTTTTCCATTGTGAATGGACATGTCATGATATCGCATGAACCAATCTCCCGAGGAGACCTTGGCAGTCTTGGCGACAGGCTCTTAGGATATCATAAATCTCACCGTAGCTTACCTCTCAGCCAACAGATTCTTATCAAGCGGTGTAGCAAACCGTTTTAAGTAAACCGTTAGTGGATATCGCTTGGTCTTGATATCGATAGATGTTGTAATCAAATCTTGCATGATATATGGTATTTTCACTAAACGTAGAGGCTGAATGCTGCAGTATATGACCAGATACTAAAAGGCTAATCGGTAACATAATTTCCTCAATTCCTCGTGCGTTATCGAGATACAATATAGTGAAAGGCAAGTGAGGAGCCAATAATCTCTCTATCCCACTTTTCAGTCCCCCTTTTAATTTTATAATCCGTCACAAACTACATCCTTTTCATCAAGCAGCCATAATCTTCTGGACAGCAGGTCGTGCACTAACTCGCTCCCACCAAGAACTAACAGCCGGTCTTGCAGTAATCACATCACCAAATCCACAGTCAAACAACCTCTGAACCAAAGGCACGTAGTAAATATCCACAAGCGTAAACTGTTCCCCCGCCATGTAGTTCCTGTCCGTCAAGAACCGCGCTACCATGTCAAAGAACGCCCCAATGGCCTTGAGTGCATCCGTAACAACTTCTTCATTGGGAGGCAAGCCAAAGAATTTGCTCTTTACAAACATTTCAAACCCGATGCGGTTGGCAGATTCTTCAAAGTATTGCATCTCTATAGATTGTGCTTGATCAAAGAGTGCTGTCGCCTCAAGATCGGAGTCAGAGGGCAGAAGAGGGAACGAGTACTTTTTGGATAGGTATTTGCAGATAGCCCGGCTTTCAAAAAGAGTGAAACCGTTGGGGAATGTTATAGCTGGAACTTTGCCCCACGGATGACGTTTGAAGTGGTCGCCAGACTACATGATTTCTCGTTAGATAAGGACAGCCAGAGGAAGGGTAAGACTCGTTGGGATTTTTTGGGGACGACTGACCTTGTGTTCTCCCTTTGCGAGGTCGAGAAGAACTAGTTCAAAGTTTGTGAAACCGCCCTCGGCAAGTGTCAAGCGGACTCTGTTGGTGTTGGTTGAGCCACGAGCGCCGTAAAGAGTGAAAGCAGACATGTTGGAAGTAGTGAATAGTCTCGAAAGGGATTTAGGAGGATACATAGAAAGAGAAGAAGATGATTGCTATTGACCCAGAGCGATCGGCCATGTTTTATATACCACGACACTTCAACTGGGAAGATTATCTAATTTAAACCGCCCCATGCTTGAGTGTTCGAAAGGCCGAGTTCACCTTCATTTCTAATGGTTCATTTACAATCTAAAACACGATAGACTCCATGATCGTGAATTCATCTCTTAGTTCACTCTCAGGCCATGAACCACAATTGGACTGTTCGCTCTTTCATCCTAAACGAGTTAGTGCTTACATGCGGACCCTGGGCTAGATAGACCACTAAAATGACATGGCTAGCATGGCCAAATCCTTCTGTGGATCTCTCAAACTCTGATTGTTCATTCGTCTGTTAGCTCATTTCTCTCTTTACATCGTTCAAGATGACGGCCGGCTTTCGAAAACGTCCCGGCGCGAGAAAAGTCAAGACAGGATGCGCAACGTGCAGGTCAGTAATGCTTCAAAGGTTTTTCTGACGTGTAGGCTAATTTGATCAGAATCCGGAGGATAAAATGCGACGAGACCAAGCCATTTTGTCAGAAATGTGTCAAGACTGGTCGTTCTTGTGACGGCTACGAATCTATTTTCAGAGTCGTCTCGACTCTGCCTGCCACTAATACTCGCAAGTCGGATACGAGAAAGGCCGCTCCAGAAGCTGCAACGAGAACCTTTCCTCTGGACGCTACATCTCTCAATCGCTACTTCTCAACCAAAACAATCTTTGACGTGGATCTCAGCTGTAATAGAGAAGCTGAACAGGTCCTTCAAGAGAGCTTGACTAACGCCTCCGTTCGACACGCTCTTCTTTCGCTTCGGGCTCTTCGAGGGAATCTCGAGACAACGGCAGATAACCCTCCTTCACCAGACCAGCAACAGCTAAGCTACAAGTATGGTCTTGAGCACTATAACAAGGCCTTGACAGGTCTTGCATTAAATCTATCATCACCGAGCCCGGGATCAATCAAGTCTGCCCTACTCTGCTGTCAAGTGCTGATAAGCGTCGAACAGGTCAAAGGCAACTTTTCCGCTATGGGTGTCCACATCGTCCGTGGGCTAAACATTATGCGCGAGTACCGCGCGAGACCATATTTGGTAGAAGAAAATGTCTTGATACCAGCCAATCATAAAGACCTACCGTCCATTGACGTCTTCATTCTCAAGTTATTTGCTGCGCCCTGCAAGTTTAAAGAACAGCCGACAGCAGAGGTCACCATGACAACGCCACCTGCAGAGGTTTCAATCGATCGCAAGATTGCACCGAATATGCGAGCTGCAATCAGACGGATTTCAGACTCCACCATTGATTTTCTTGGTCAGGTTTCCCTCGTCGAGTCAGCACAACGAGCTAGAGAATTGGTTGCCGAGAGGGATGGTCTTCTTCACGAGTTAGAATTGTGGTTTGTAGACTTTGCAGCTACTCTGGCAGCTGACGAACCCGAGACCGTTCATCACTGTTTCTTGACATTCTTCTATCATATACTAAAGGTTGTGCTTCTGGGAACGATAGATTACGTATCGGATTCCGATGGGAGACTAAAGGCTGAGAATGAGAAGATTCAGATGCTGAGTGATGATATCAATGAACGGCTAAGACATTATGATATGAGCCGGAGAATAGAAGGTAGTCTGAGGCAACAATCTTAAAGACTGGATTACATATTGAACTCTGAATCATATACCATTAGTTTAGATGGGACCAGCCCCGAGCGGGTCAAATAAACGACAGAGAGCTAATAATCATGGAGTCAAAGCCGCAGGATCTTGTGTCTGAGGCTGTTCCAGCGATGGTGTATTGACCGAACAGACCAATCAGAGTCTAAATCCGCCTCTAGCGAAAAGCGTGGGTTTAAGGCCATGGTCCACGGCGAGACTGTGGCTTTTTCCATTAATAGTATGCGGACCGAACTGGCCAATTGGGTTTTAGCGTTGTCTCTTGACTTGAAGACCAAGTGTAGATTCACTAAAAGTATAAAGCAGTGCGTTTTTCCGGTATCGTTTTCTTTTTCAACAGAGAATACATTTTCTTTACGAGCATTGAACCTGTGCTTGACCTCATCAGAAATTCACAAGTAATCAATATCTTCTTCGTTATTACTACACAAGGAGCGATAAATCATGCACTTCCTTCTGCTAGGTGCAACAGGTCGTACTGGCAAGCATGTTGTATCCGAACTGCTAGCGCAAAAGCACACAGCAACAGCGCTTGTACGCAACCCAAAGAACTTCAGTCCTCAGCCCGGCATTACCACAGTCATTGGTTCACCACTATCCAAAGACGACATACGCAAGGCCATCTACGCCACACCTGGTGTTTTACCCTCAGCAGCAATCATGACACTCAACACCGTTCGCAAATCCGATAGCCCCTTCGCACCCCAAGTCGGTCCTCCTCGATTTATAGCCGACTCATGCGCCAATGCATGTGAAGTCCTGGAACAAGCTGGTATTCATCGCATCGTTGTCATGTCCACAGCTGGCGTCGGAGATACATGGAACAACCTGCCACTATTGAGTCGCGCGTTTATGGGGCTGACTAACATCAAGTACGCCTTGGAGGATCATAATCTGTTGGATAAAGAGATTCGAACCACGAAGATGGAGTGGACTCTTGTGAGACCTGTGAAACTCAATCACAATGATGATAGAATATTGGAGATTAAAACCCTCGGGAGTTCGGGTGTGGGGATGAGAATGACGGATAGTATAACGCCTGCGACGGTTGCAAGGTTTCTAGTCAAGGTTGCAGTGGAGACATTGTGTGTTAAAGAAGCAGTGGTGGTGAGGAACTGACTTCTTATCAAGACCCAGGATTCCAGAATATGATAGGCAGAGTGCTCAGCCATAAAAGATAAAGAATTCATAGACCTCCAATATCCAATGACCAAAGTGAAGCTTCAGCTGCTTATTGAGGTAACCAATATTAATGAACCATTGAGGAATCCTTCGCTACCTTCGACAGCGAAAGTTGGGCGGAAGATGTCCCTAGCTCTGCAGGTCTAGCAGCCAGCTCATACTGGATGCGAGTCGCGCCGCTGAACCCTTCCAACTCTCGTCTTTCTTCCATTTGACGCTGCGTTATTTCCACAAATGGTGGTCCCTGGTGAACTACTGATTCCGGACTTGGCGGTCCCCCTTTCTGGATCTGCCTCCTCATGAAATACCATATTATCGCGGCTAAAAGTGTGATACCAACAATAACTCCAATAACAATTCCTGCTATAGCTCCAGCCGACAAGTTGCTCGATGAAGTACCGGCTGTCGCTAATTGAGAGGCAGCAGTAGTGGTAGTAGCCGAGGTTGTTTGTGAGGCATCTACCCCGGTCCGGATTTGTATCGGATATGCGATAATGCATGGAAACATATTGGGAGGCCATTGGTAGGTCGTGACTGATTCCTGCTTCAACAGACCTTCCAGGACTGTGATATCAGCAGAGGTCCAAAGTTGGCTAAAGCAAGCGCCGAAGTTCATTCCTGGTCTAGTGACAGGACAATCAAATGCTATGATGGTCAGAGTATTCTGAGCTTATTATTCCAAGATGCTGCGACTGACCAGCTGGACAGCAGAATTTTATTACTTCGTTTGTTGCAGAGCTTAGAGCTGTTGGTGATGGCGGCGGGTTGCAAGTCCTGTATCCAACAGGACAAACTCCTGGCGAGTAATAGCTCGTCATCCAAGCGAAGTCCTCTGTGTAGAAATTCCCGCCCGGGCAGCAAGTCTTAATGGCACAACCTTGCGTTACAAATGAAACATTCCAACCTAATCCGAATGTCTGGAAGTTATAATAACTGGAAAAACAATTGTCGGGAAAGGATGCATGGGTAGTCAGAGGTCCTAAGTTTGTAGAGGTCGAAATTTGTGGAGTAGGGAAGGAGTCATTGAAGCCGCATCTTTTGTTAGCTTGTCGACGAATAGGTGGCAGATGACTGATTGGCGCGGATATTGGATCACTCTCCTGAGTTTCTTGCTCTATCGATTGTGAAACTGTCGAAGCTGGACCATCCCAGTTGATGGCCTGACCCAGCTGGACGCATAGAAAGGCGAAGAGAGAAAAGCGCATCACCGTAAACTGGGTCTTGATAAGTCAAAGGCTTAGAAGAAGATAGACACTGGGTGACTGGTAGCAGCTGAACCCTTGTTATAAATCTCTGAAAGAGCTGCATTGTTTGCTCAAACGATTAGTGGAAGGGGGTTCTCAGTAATCAGGCTGCCCAGGTGAGATTGAGCAACCTCTGGTGAATGAAACCCAGGATACTGAATGGGCATGGTCTTGAAAAGGACGGAAATAAAAGACCATTGGTTGGGAACATCCGGTGACATAAGCCTAAATAATTCACCATATGCTTTTCGGTAACGGCGCCTTCTCAAAACGGAGGTCAGACATGTCCACGCCTAATGCCCGATTAATTACATCATTATGATTAGTCTCCTTCGAGTAGTAAGCGTTAGAGTGCTCGGGTTTTCTTCCCAACATACAGGTCGCAAGGGTAATAG